>VZTF01006247.1:1776633-1830699 GCA_013397755.1 Cnemophilus loriae | reverse complement strand
CCCCCCCCCCAGGTGATTTAATTGTTTGACCAATGTTTTATAGATTAAAAAATTCAAATGAGGACTACACATACTTTCTAAAATGGTTTTCCTCAGCTCATACAGTACATGAAGGAATATTTAAATGGAAAGTAAATCTGTACAGTTAACAGTACTCTTAGACTAAAGTTGGAAAGTTTAAAGGAAAACAACTCAAAAAAAAATTTAAACTGTGCAAATTCAAAGAACATGGCATTCACATGACTTTTGGAAGAAAATACTTTTTGAAGAAAACACTTTTTGAAGAAAACATACATCATTGATTAACTTGTAAGCACCTGATAAAAACAGTGTCCTCGTAAGAACAGTTTTAATATGGATACTGAGAAAGAGAACAGCTGAAGAATGTGTCAAAAGTTATATATAGGCTACTACCACAAAGCATAAAGTGGTTGAAATGGATATGTAAAGTGAAAGAGTAAGTGCTGACTACCCAGAGTCCATATTATACCCATTTCAGAAGTCCCTTTGGACCAATTCTAGTTTGGTTCCTTACACTGAATATTGATCAGTAATCAGAGTTAACAAGTGACACCCATGGGGACTTTCTTACAGCTTATTTTTATATGCAAGGAAAGTGGTTCACTCTAACAGGACACTAGGATGTATGGAGTTGAAGGTATAAGGAAGTGCGTATGACTGGAAATTGTATTCAAAAAACACACCAGTATTTAATCCGAAATGCTAATGTAGTAACATTGGCCTTCAGTGCAAGTCCGAAGAACCTGAAACAGTCCCTTCTCACAGCTTTGACTCGTCCTGTCAAAATACTCTGTTGGATAAAGAATGTGCAAGTAAGCACCATATCTTATTTGATCTGATTGGATACAAAACTAACCTTGGCACTGGCTTTCATAAAGATAGATTTGATACTTGTCTAAGCCTGTTACTGACTGATTGTTGACTGCCGTTATCTAATAGATGATAAATAATGACTTTTGAATATAATTTTAAAACAAAATCCAGCTAGAATGTCTGAAGTTACACATCTTCACTCTTGCATCAGTGAAGGGTAGACATTTCTTTTCAGATCCATTGTGTCCTTATCTACTTTGGTTCAACTTGAATTGTCTCTACAGTTATAACTTTAATTTTCTCATTTATTATAAAACCTGTGTTTAATATTGTTTCCCTTTAATACTATCAGATACTATAGGATTGGGAAAATTACTGGATACTATGTGAAGAATGATCTAAAAACTTAATTTATAGCTGCTCAAAATGAATCTATTACAGTTTTTCTGTAGTACACACCCTAACAGTTTTTAGGGGCTTCATGTACACTTTAAAAGTATAAGGTCCTTACTTTAGGTTGCATTTGAATTGGGCACTGGGATGGCAAATTGCTTTGGAAAAATAAGGCAAATATATAAGTTTTTTGGTCAAACATTTTAGGTCTGCATGCCTTGTCATGTTTCTCTCAATCTGTCAGTTAATGATAGACAAGTCAGTGACTGTCTCCAACTTGTCAATTTATTTTTTATGGTCTGTAATTCTTCCTCCTCCTATGTAGAAAGAGATGCTGAATATTTTTTTTTCATATTCAGACTGATATTTGGCCATTCAACTCATCTAAAGTTAACAGTTCAATCTTTTATATTATCTATTATAGTAAAAAAACCTAGTAATTTCTTTTTTTACTATAATAGAGTAAAATTTTAAATAAAGTAACAGAGACAAGTAGTTGAGCAAATAATAAATATTCAACATAGACTTTTGAGATGAAATAAATGTGCAGTATAAATCAAATAATTCTCAGAGCATTTATTTTTTTGATTTTCCCCTTCAAACCTTCATTCATGGTCAGAGGAGAAATAATAAAGATAATAAATCAGTAGGATGATAAATTATCCATGACATTTTTCACTAAACTATTTAAAATCTTAAGTCTATAGTGAAGAAATTTGGTTTAAAATCTTTTGTCAAACACATATAAATAATTATTTTTAGATTTTTACTTCACAATATCAATCTCATGCAATAGTAAACTATCCAAAATGAAACTGGCAGTTATATACAATGTATTATTCCCATTTACACACAATCTTATATGCTTTTCCAATTAGCTTTTTGATTATATAATGATTTCTGTCATCTATTCAGTGTATATAACTCATATTCTTCAATAGCTTTATAGTCCTGTTACTGTCATGACATCCTACAATTATTTTCCCTAAAATATTGATCCAATCTCTGTTATAATCTTATTTACTCACTCATCTCTTTGTAAAGCAGGTATAGGACAGCACAGCTTCATCTTTGTTTCCACTGTTAAGTTACTTGTTGTAATTTCCTGTCTGGGTTTACTTATAATATTTCTGCTCCTGTACTTTTTCAGAACCTTTTTAGCTGTTATTTTCTCCACTTGACCTCTCTTATTTCTTTCCTTATATCACCACTCAGAAACCTGTATCTTGAAGATCTGTTAGTCCCTTCACTATTTTTGAGAAAAGTCTCAGAGCCTCAGAACATTTTGGAAATAAACACTATGACTTTTCTTTCCCCCACTCTGTTTTTGGTATGGTTTTTGTGTTCGGTTGGTTTTTGGTTTTTTTTTCAGTTTGGTTGAGGTTATCATTTTTGTTTTTGTTAATGTCCACTGGACTATTTGACACACAGCACATCCTAAAAGTGGGAGAAATTCTGGATAAAAATATATTGATGTGATGGTCGAACTCCAGTATTCCTCCTGTTGGAAAAATCTCATTTATCTTTTGAAACAGAAAACTAGAACTAAATTCCTTTGCTGTTTATGTGGATAAGAACCCAAGAAGATGAGTTTCTGATCCAGAAGATAAGCTAGGCAGCTAAATGCTGAACTCTCTAGCACCTCTTATGTGACAAAAGTGGCAACAGTGAGGACAGGAGATTTGTATCTTTAGCTTAATCTAAACCTGAAGATGATGATTTCATCAAAAGTTATTTCGAAAAATAGGAAAAAAATATAAGTCCATCAGTATATATGCATATGCCTTGCCTATTTTTTAAGGAAATAAGATTTTTTAATTTCAATTATGTAATTGAAATGAATGGCTGAAAGTTTCTTGACATAGGTCTTTGTACTTGTTTATATTCTGAAGTCTGTTTTTCCTTTCTAGTAGTTATATCTTACTCATCATCTTTAGTTCAGCTGAAGATCAAAATCTTTTTTATCTCATATGCGTGTCAATTATTTACTTCAGAAAACTCATTTAAAATTATCCAGCAACAGATCCATTATACAATCTACCCATGTTTTGCTTTTACAGAAAAAAATATGAAAATCAGTTATTGGCAGATTTAAATTGTTAATGCCTTTTGGGTTATGTTCCTGAATAATTCACAGATCTAACTAAATTTTGAAATACAAAGTTCTATCTGAGCACCACGGACATGAAAAAATGACATAAGAACAAAGATGCAAACATGGATCTGAGATGAGCTGCAAACAAAGCAGACCTTTCACCATTCCTGGAGGAGTTCAGCATTCACTAGAGGAAGGCTGCTCTTTTCTGTACTTTGTTGTAATGTCTTGTGGTTGAGGATAGACGAGGGAATGTGAAAGCTGCAATAAGCAGACTAATGGCAATGGTGATGCCGCTGTCTCCGGGGTTACTCTGCTTTTGTGTTACACTGAGCCCTCACTGTGAAAAGCTTTGACTGATATCAGGCAAGTCCCAAAAGCAACAACAAAAAAATAAAATTCTCTAGAGCTGGGTTACTGTAGACTATTGTTATGTTATATAGAAAGAGAACAATTATAGATCTCTAAAGCCAAAAAACTTAAAGGAAGACCACTGGCACTTCTATGAATTAAAAAATTTGCCTTCATTGCTACCTTTCTTTGGAGAAGTCAAAAGAAACTGTGAAGACTTCAGACCTTTAACATTTCAGAATTTTAATAAATGCTGTCTCCAAAAGTGGCTGTGATCTTTCTGTTTGATACCTCTATGGCTCTTTGCATCCCCATGACTCCTTTTTTCTTATTGTTTTACTTCTGGTGGTTGTTGCTTGGTTGGTTAGTTTGGGGGTTTTTTGTTGCTGTTTTCATTGGGTTTTTTTTGTTAACTTGTCCATAATTGTGAATGTTCTGAGTTTAAGTGTGAGTCAAGTTCATAACGTTAGAGTTCTCAAAACCTTTAACACTCTATTTACTTTCAGATTATAATACGCTAAGAGTAAAAGAGCTCACATGTTCTTCTCTGCAATTGCTATAAGATAGTACCCAACACCAAAAAGGCATCGCTTTGTACTGCAGAATTTTCTTTAGCTTTCTCTTTGGTTGCCCCTTCAACTTTCTAATTTCAAGACAAACTGCACAGCGGTTCGTGAAGAAGTGCTGTTTACACAACCCGTGAGGATACCATACCCTTAGTTTGCCAGTCCTTTCCTAGTTCATAGATAATCAGTTGTGTGAGTGGTAATCAGTTGTTCCCCCTACTCCCTTATTCCAGCAGTATCCTTCACATGATTAGTGTGGGTGTATTTTAACTAAGGCTGCTTTTCCCTAATGAAATCCATGAATTCTTAGTCTGGGGAGTATGAAATTCATGGCATGTGTCCTTCTTCTATTGTCAGCACTACAGAACTGCAAATAAGATGTTCATAGCTACTGAGATATTACTTGTTTCTAAGTGCATTAGCATGCTAGCAAGTAGACACTGCACTGTCTGCATAATCAAAGGAGTTTTTAATTAGCAATTTCATATTTTAATGATAAACATCTTCAAGAGGATCCTAGTGAAAGGCACACTTTTTGTGCTTTATATCCAGTTGAGAAGAATTATTCTGCTAGTAGTATTCTGATAACTACACAGTGGAGTGGGAAGGACTATGCAATATGAACTACAGCACATAAATGTGCTATGACATCTCTTCTTCAAACATGATTGCTTTTCAACATTTCCTGAATTTATCTTTGCAGTTTATTTTGAATATCTGACTAGGAAATAGAGAGATAATGCAGTGTCACTATACTATTAAAATTACATCACGAAACCATGCTGTCCCACCAGCTTAAATAATCCATTTTTAGGAAAAAAACCTAAGCTCGTTCATGTGCATTAAAATTATTTGAAAAAAACCCAAACCCAACACTTTAAAAGTGCAATCAATTTTCTTTTTTCATTTTTTTTTTTTTTCAGAATTGGAAAATGTAACGCAAATGCTAAAGAGATTAAACTGTTGAACTTGCCAGTTCTGAAACACGCTGCCAAGAGAAAAATTCTGCTCTAGGCAGAGAAATATATCTCATGGGAAGGAGGTACTGCATGCCTTGCCTCAATTTCTAAAACATGCGTTTTTAATATGCTGCTGAAGGGTAAAATATGTCTCCCAGTAGAACATGACATGATTCTGCTCACTTTATTTTATGCTTCCAATCTACTGCTTCATAGACTGTTAAGAATGAAGCCATGTTGAAATTTATGGTTTCACTCACCTGTAATTTTAATAAAGTAGCTGTGAGAAGAGATTCATCCAAGCATGAATAAATATAAAATACAGAAAAATCTTTGTAAAAAATAAATGATGTAAGTATATACTTGTTGCTTTTACAATATTATGGGAATATATGTGTAATATACGTATTGAGCATTCTATAAAGGGGCCATAATATCATCATTTTTCTGTTATCATAATTTGGCATATTTTGGGGTTTTTTTAATAGAATAAGAATGCTCATAGCACAGTGCTGTATTTTTATCTCCAAGTTAAGAGGTCATTAATAAAGCATCTAGTGTAAATTAGTATTTCTCTAGGGAATAACTAACAAGGGTAAATGCTAAGAACAAAACATCTTGATGTTTCTAGACCTCTGATTAGTAAAACATAATCATACCAGTGAGTTTCACAGAATCCTGATTAAAAGAAAGCATTATGTGAAAACGGACTATTTAATTTAAAGTATTCTTAGTGTCTGCGTTGACTCTTGTTTTAATAAGACGGAAAATGCACACAGTTAAAATTGAATTGCGCATAAACAGCTTGATAAAACAACAAGATTGTAAGGCCGTCGTTTCATAATAGTGTTGCATATTAAAACCACAAAGAAATTGAAGAATTAAAAAACAATTATATCCAATATTGTGTCAAGGTAAAGGAAGCACGGGAATAATGCTTACTTCCATAATAGCAGTATCTTGGTGAATATTAGTGATTCATCTTGGACAGATAATATTTATTTATCGTATGGTATCTATTAACAGCTAAATAAAGTAAGGGCTCCTGAGACCAAATCTGAGGGCATACTTGCATGTGGTGATATCCACTATCCATGTTCTCTATATTTATACATTTTCAATGGAAAGCATTTGTAGAATTCAGGATGGTGTTCTGGTAGGCAAGTTCTTCATGGTGAAGTAACAATTTTTATTACACTGGCTAACATAGTAGCACAACCAGAATGGTTTCTCTTTAAATAATCTCTTGGTGCTATAGGTTTGAAAGAGAAATGCCCAACTTCAAAATGAACCATAATTAAGAGCAATCGTTCTAAGTCTAAACAGATGAAATTATCTATCTGCCCAATGAGACAAGAAAACTTAGTACAAATGGCAGGAGCGAACATGAATTCATAGCATCACTATTATTAACATTCTTCATAAAGTTAATATACCCAGCTTAGGTCCTGCTTTAGTCTACGAAGAGACCAAACACGTTGTTAGACTTCTTCAAGGACTCAAACTTTCCTGGAGATATCTCAATGAACACTCTGTTAACATATTCCAAATCTTAACCATTCTTCTGGGATCAACTCATCTATTTTGGGTTTGCCTTGGGACCAAAATATTTTCTCATGTTAAAAGCTTCCCTTCAAGGTGGTTCCCATGAGACAAAGTTTTGGCTTTAGTGCCCTGATTTATATTCAGTATTAAGTTTGATGCTTGAAATGTCAAATATGGTTGGAGGTAAGATATTTGTGTTAAATAAAGAAAGCAAAGATCACATGTCAACAAAGCCTTTTCCTGGTACACTACAGCAGCAAGAATTTCTAAGTCATAGATTGTTTGCTTTGAGTGGTAGAGAAGGTTTCCATAAAATATTCTAGTCACTTCTGTTCTTAAAATGCTTTGAAGTGACTTCTCAATGATAAGGCTTTAAGAAAAGATGAATTCATCTTATTTTATATTTCATGTATGACAGAAATACATCTATTTTATTTCTTAAAAATATTTTATTTCCTAACGATATTTTTTTTTAATGAAATAGTTTAAAGGGTTCTTTTCTGAAATGACATGTATTAATCAATCTTCTGGAAAAAATCAGAAGACCAGGTGACCATTTTATGTTCATTACATTTCTTAAGAAAAAGTAGAGATTTATAGTGATTCAGATTAATGAGGAATAGCTAGTAGTCATAAGTAAATAGTTGAAGTGCAAAGATGCTCAGTTATTCTACAGTTTCTCAGTCACTGCTAAAACTATCTTGGTGGTAGGAAAGTAATCTTCTGAGGAAGATTACCAGCATTAAAAAAAAATTATCTCTGATATAACTAGTAAAAACTAAAAATCATACTGGGGCATCTTCAAAATATTTATATTAAAGGCATTTATGAGCTAAGTATTTAATTGCTCTATGAAACCTAAACCTTACCCAATCCTTAGAAAAAGGGACAAGTCACTTCAGTACTGAAATAGGAAATACAGCTATAAACTGATGTTTATGTCAGTTTGAAAGCAATAAACATAATATATTAAGAAAAAGAAGACAATGCAAAAAACCTGACATGGTTAAAATAAAAAGAATGTGCGTGTATCTGTAAAATGCAATAGATGGTTCAAGAGTTGTTCTCTTGGTGAAAATACAGCTTTTTTATTGTTGGTGTAGTCATTGTAAGCGTGAAACAGCAGTTCCATAGAGGTCAATTGAGTAGATTAGGCCTTTCCTCTGCTAATACAAGTTTTGTATTGGATTTTTAAAGAAATGTTTGTTGTATATGAAAATTACAGTGTGAACAGTCTGAGTCCTGTGTGTATGACCATTATACCTGTTTGGTTTTGATGCTGCCATCTGAGTATGTAATTGTGGTAGGATACCAAATGTCAGGCAACTTGGCACAGAGGCCTTGGTCTATGGATGAGCATCTTTAGAAACACAAAGCTGAAATCTACTGTGAAGTTAATGTTTGGATGCTGAAGCTAAAGTGTACTGTAAAGAGAAGCAGGTTTTCAGTTCATGAGGTCAATATTAGCTTGTATTCAATCTTTATTGGACCATGCTGCTTACAAAAGTTATGAAGATTTACCTTATTTTATATAGTTGTTGAACAAAAAGATTTATATATCATATTGGATTAATTAGCATGTTAGAAAGGATAAATCATGCCATGCTCTTGAATGAGTTCATGGGGAATACAAAAGCAAAACACATCTCTGAACAGCCTCCATCATTGCAACTATCAAGCACAGGTTATGTCCAAGCAGCACAAAGACAGGGATTAGTTCAGCAATTCTTAGATGACTGTTCTATCTGTTCACTTGTGTAGCCCTATTTATTGAGTTAAGGATCCTAATTTTTTTTATATACAGACTAGTATTTCTGTGACTTTTTGTCAAGCCTGGAAGAAGCTATAAGAAGTAATCAATAGCCATTCATTCCAGCACCTAGTAATATATATTCTTAAGATACACAGGTTTTGCCCACTCTAGTAAATGAAAGGCTATTCAGGTACTGAATATGAGACCACCTGGCACATATTAACTTGTGTTTGCACAGCTAAACTCTCGTCCCAGCCAAAAGAGGGTGACTGTGTCCAAACTGACTTTGGGAATTAAATCTGTCCTGTCCTGAGCCCTGTCTGGACATTGGCTGAGAGACTGCTAAATACCCCAGGCCAAAAAACTGAGTAGAACATGCCCACAGTTTGTCTGTTTTCATGACAGGTATCTGGATCTACAGTCATAACAAGAAATTATCCTAATTCTGAAATCCTAGCTCTGTTTCCAATAGTTCTGCCTCAATATGTGCGTCTGGTCCTAGCACAAAGAATTAAGGATTAAAAAATTACTCCTGTCATGAAAGAAAGAAGGGAAAATTCTTTGTCTTAAAGAATGGTTTTATAAAAGAGCAGGTCTGAAAACAGAAACGTTATTAGATCTTTGCATGGAGCAGAGCATGATTCTGCAATGTGGCAGAACAGTCCATGAGAATTTGCTGTTTAAACTTCCTTACTGATTCAGGGATTCTCTGTAGTAAGGTAATTACCTATTCGAGAACTGTAGGGATGTTAAGTGTATCTTTTCAAACTCAAATTCAACCGAACTTTGGTTCCTTCACTGGCAATTTAACCTACAGAGAGAAAAGGATTTAAATGTTGGCACTAATTTTTCATATGAACTCTATAATTAAATTAGTGAGGCAATAGCAGAAATGACATATGCAAAGATGCATATGCAAGATTTATACTAATTTATACATTTGTACATTTGTATAAATTCTGAAATACATACTCCTTACCATGAGCAACTGTGAAAAAGAGCTATATATGATTAATTTTAGACTCAGAGCCAAAGGGGAACATCGTGACTGCTTGTCACGATGGAGTTGCCCTGCTTGAAGCACAGGTGTATGAACACTGTTTACACAGATGTGAACAGTGATCGCACAAATTGGGCAAAGGCAGGGGAAAGTACTTAAGTCAGCAGAGAAAGAGTGAACGGCCATGTGAGTGACTTGAAAATATGTGACATCCTTGAAAAATAAGTTCTTAATCCTGAAATTTAGAAATTTGCAGATCAGAACTGTTGCTAGGTGATCACATTTCCTTCTGAAACAGTTTATGCCGCTAGCGTACTTCCATAAGGAAATTATAAGGTCGTTCTCACTATAAATCTTTTTGCATACAAGGAGAAGAATTTTATACAGATTTATAAAGTTGATGCTCATTCATGAGCACTCAGCACTGTCTTGACATGCCATCTGTGGGGCTTTATCTTCATCTTGAGAATGGCACAAGTCTTTCATCTGTTGTCAGCAGTATGTGGATGTGTCAAATACCTTTACTGTTTGAGAAAATCAAGTGAGCTTAAATACTTAACGCACATGATTGAATTTTGTTCACAGTGGATGATGAAGCAAGAACAATTTGCGGTTTTCATAACCTACAGAAGTCTCTTCCAATTTTACAGATTCTCCATGTTCTTTGGTCTGCTACCTGCAGGAGCCATTTGAATAACTGGCTAGAGATGTAACCTATCCTTCACAGCTGAGCATAGTTACCAAGATTTAGAACCAGCACCTATGATCCATAGACTTTTACAGGAGAATGCAACTGTCTTGTTAAGTATTACACAGAGTCTGACAGAGAAGTAAATTGTGATGATGTAGATTGTTCTTTTTCTTTTCAAACAGTAATTGGAAATATTGCTGATGGACTGTCATACCTTTTAGCAAAGGCAAATCACATCTGGTATTTTCCAGTGGGCACTTTCAGCCACCCACGACTCAATGGAAAAAATTCTTGTGTTTTCAGAGAATATTAAACGTGCAGGACCCCATTCATGGTAGAGCTTCTGTTGTTGTCCCATATGCCAGCTTTTCTGATCATTGTTCGGTGATCTTTCTCTGTCTGACCAGCATGCCCACAAGCTGCATAAATGCCATGGAGAGCAGTTAGAAATGTAAGGATATTAATTTCACAAGAAAAAAACAGAGAAATGCCTTTGAATAGGCAGTAGTCTGGTGAACTGTACCTCCTGGCAATCTGCTGTACTCAGTTACAAAGTCTGTATTTATACTGTGTCTGCCTGAATAAGCAATGCTTTCTAGTCTGCAGAGTACCTTTCACTATAATACAGAGGGACATGGCCCACTTTACCTGGCAGATATCCTGTAAATCAGGAAAGATAAAATAACGTTTGTAAACTGAAAATCCATGAGAATCTAGGTTTAGGAAACATTTCTGTTCAGTGAATTTAAAGAAACTTGTCTATCTAAAATTGACTGTGTATACAATAACCCATGTGCCACACACACATATGCACACACATAAGAGTTGCTGCTGTCTAATAATTTTAATCTGAATTTTTCTTTGCATTAAATTTTTTTCAGGCCCTAACCCGAAAATTAGACTTTTGGAATTAAATATACAGACTTAAGAGACCTTCAAAGAAAAGGGAAAAATTGTTCTCTGTAATTGGGAGAGTGAAAAATAAAATATGACTGAACACAAGTCCCAGAAAAAATCTTCTTGGAGTAATAATTTCCAGATGAGAAAAATATACTGAAATTTGGAAATAATGAATCAAAATTTCAGTAGAATTGTCCAAAGAAAGTGTGATTAGTTAGACAACTAAATTTGAAAATGTATGATGGGATTTTAAACAAACCTTCTTAAACAAAATTATTTTTAACATTTTGTTAAATATATAACACCTTGCAATTTCATCTTTAGTGTTACTATAACAGTAAATTCTTTCCCTTTTTCTCTGTCAATAGTGGAATGCAATTAAGTAATATTCACCAAGACAGAACTTTTTTCCATTTCATCGACAACATTTTTTCATTTGCCAGCAGCAATACTGCTGCCTTTGGACGAGACTTAATTTTACCTAAAATAGGGAGTCATCATGCACAATTTATAAATGCATTGTGCTGAACTCAGTAATGGTTTATTCATGATTCTGAGGCTACAATCATACATGGAAAACTTTTATGCTTCTATGTTTAAAACTGAAAATATTGCTAAGATGCAAGACTATTTTCTACAATGACCTGTGGAAACATCAAGGAAATAATGTCCTAACAGACCCACATCTACTGAGTCTCCAGTAGCATGAAAATCAGAAAAATCATTTGAGCCATATTGTTTTGCTATTTAGTGTTTGTTTGAGTAAGGGATGGGTTCTAGAGTCTTCTTCCAGTCTTCAGGAAATTAAGTTCTAACATATTTTTTCAGCATTTATATAAAACTTTTAAGATGTTCCATAGCAACCTTTTGAAAATATTATCTTCCCTATAACTTCATTACATATTGAGAAGTTGTACTGAGAACTAATACTAAAAATATTCAATGCGCTTCTAGCTTCTCATATGCTCTTCACTGAATACGATCATCGAATATCTAATAATTTATGTGAGCAGTACCTTACTAAGTATTCTGTAAAATTTATTATTGTCTGAGTGATTAGAAAGTTGACCAGTGGAATCTAGTGTTAAAATTTTTTGGGGAAAATCCCAAATTTTTTCTTGTGTAGAAGGCTTCCATTAAAACAATAATGGAAGCTTCATCTGCTAATTCAACTTACTGCCCTTCAGGGACTATGTCATGACTTTTTTTTCTTTCTTTATCCCCCATTTCTTGTGTTCATCTATTAGAGTTGTACCCACTTAGCAGTTTTCCCCAGAAATTTCCACAACACATTACTTGTCAGGGTCTAGAGAGAGTCATATCCTGGCAGCCTGTGCATTTTACAGACTGCAGAAACTCCCACAAATTTTTGTGATCACTGCTTACTTTATTTTAAATTTAACTAAAAAGTAATGTCAACACAATATATTTGGTTTAAGAGGACTTTGGCTGCTTGCTGATCATGTTGCATAAAGGGGAAGTGAATTGATTTTGAGACAGCTACAGATGGATAAATATTGCCTGACTGATAAAACTAAGAACATATTTTGTGATACAGAGCTCTCCTTTCTTTACTTTCTTTCCAAGATAATATTTATGAGAAGAGAGGTGAGACATCTTGCTCTGTGAAGGAGTAACGATGCATGAAAATAGAAATATTTGACTGATTGCCCAGTAGTTAGAAATATTAGGCTAGCTTTTCCATAGAATTTACTCTTTACTTCCTTGTTTATTAAATATTCATAGTTGCATTGTGTATTAGGAGTTTCATAGCAGAATGTTACTTCCTTTATGGTTGTGTAAATACCCCTGGGGGACTACTTCTGTGGAAGGCCATTTTTAACATATAATGAGCAACACATCAGCTAAAACTGATTGAGAATTAATTTTATATCTCTCTTTTTTTAGCAAGCTTTTTTCCTTTATATGATCTTGGAAATTCATCATATGCATCAGTAAAATGATCTTGAGCTGATCATATCAAACCGGGCTTTCTATTGCTTTTATATTTTCCTATCCAATCATAAGATATTTTTTATATTCTTTGCTAATATTTTCCAGGTTTGTTTTCTTTTTTTCTTTCTAGTAGTTGCTTTTCTCCAGTTTGTGCATTAAGACACTTGCAGTGACATCGGTCAGACTGTCTCCCATTCTTTATTTCTGAGCACTCTAGCCTATTGCACCCTAATTATAGTGTCTTTCAGAATTCCCTGGCTGGGACATTAGTTCAGTACTAACTCACATAGAAGAGTGTCTCCCACTGAGTCAGTAGCACTAAAAAACTTGCTACAACACTGAAATGTTCCTTAGAGGTCTCCAACTCTACTATTAATTCAACCTGAATGTGCTTAGCTTGTTATCTCTGACAGGATTACAATTCATGGTGGCACGACTGCCTGGGATAATAGAAGACTGTAGGAGTTTTGACAGTGGTTTTTCAAGAGAATAATTTTCCAGTTTAAGAATGGTCATTCCAACACGGACTGACTGAAAAACCCAAATGCAAATAAATTACTTTATAAAAAAGTTCACAGTAATAATTCATTTTTTAAGATGTGGAATTATATTAAAAATCTTTGTTACAATATATTTAATTTGCAAATATCAGTGTAATTGAAACTTCATAATAAAAAGGATTTATTAATTTCTTATGCATTGAATACCTAAATATACAGATTTTAGGTGAAAAAGAGTGAAGAAAACATCTTGCAAAACAGGGGATTCTTATTACATCTCAAACCTCAGAAGTCATCTACATTCTTTTAAATATCTCCTAATATTTACTGATACATCTGACTTAAGTAGTCACTCTAAAGATTGGTAATAAATGCTACAAATTAGGTCTAAATAATTTTGATAATCTAGCTCTGAGTAATCTAGTCTAAAAGGTATTTTACCTGTCATTTTACCAAACTGAGTCATTAATGCACTCTCCAAGAGCATGGATAGTCTTAGTGTTTTCTATATGTCTAAAGACCATTGACAAAATGTTGTAGAAAACCTCAATGGTTTTTGAGAAAACCTTAAAGACCACTGAGCATAGTAATGCATGAACCAAAATGAAAAATAGTAGCAGCAGTAGTAGTCTTGACTGTGTTAGGTCTTGCCGGAACAAGAAAAGTAACTGGCATCCTATGATCTAAGCTGTGCTAATTTTATTTGTTAATGGCTATAACAGATCCATAATTACACCAACAGCAAGGGCCCACACTTCTGGAGAAGGATTTGTTCTCTGTTAAATCTGCTAAGCATGATAGAAGCAGAATTTACCATTATTTTGCAGAACTCATTCCTGGAACTCAAGCTTCTTGGGTATTTTGAGATTTATGATAACTTTTCTCAAGTACATGACAAAAATACTTGAACTACCTTCAGAGCTTCAGTTGTCATTTATAACCTGACATATGAGTTCATGCACCTTACAAAACCTTAAAATCCAGTCATTCTTCTCATCTATAGTTGTACAGTTACAATGTTTATATCTTATAGCAGCAGTTTTTATCAGAACATCTCAAGGTGTATAACAGAGGAAGCCAGTATTAGTTCTTCAAATAATTGTTGTACAAAATACATTCTTGAAGTTATGAGCAAATGAAAGCTGCCTTTTCCTGCCACAGAAGTGGTACTTGTTACTGCTTTACAATGTTAAAACATTGGTTATATGTTCTGTAGAGTCTCTTTCTGTTTTTCTTTTCATGAGTTTGAATACCCATCAAGAAACTCCAGTTTATGCCACTCATTTAACGAAGACACTCTTTTACTATCTGCTCTGACTGCAGCTGCTTTCCAGAAACGGCATACCGTAAACCTTAATTTATCTGACATTATGGCAGCCTCATACTTCTTGATTTTACTGTGATGAATAAAGGTACGATACCTTCAGGGTCATCAAGTTATTATTTCTGATGCAGAAGAGAATATGTATTATCTCACTCCATTTCTATTTTCTGCTTAGTTAATATGTTAAAGATTTGAGAATCAAAAGTATTCTGTAGAACAAACAAGCACTAAAACGTAGCCTTTCTTCTATATAGAGCTAAGCCAACCCCAAATTTTTTAATAGTTTATGCTCCATTTTTTTGGTTCTCATAATAAATTCCACTTCTCTAAAGAACAAAAATAATTGCTATGCATGTCTAAAAAAATGTCAAAAGATTTTACTCTGTGTTTGCTCAAGTTTCATATTACGTATTTTTCTTCAGGTAAATTTTTTTCACTATTTTTGGAGGTGTCATAGTCTAACCCCATCCAGCAGCCAAATACCACACAGCTGCCTCACTCGCTCCCTGGCAGTGGGATTGGGGACAGAATCACAAGGCTAAAAACTGGAAATCTTATGGATTGAGATAAAGACAGTTTAACAAGGAAAGCAAAAGCCTCACATGCAAGAAAATTAATTCACTGCTTCCCATGGGCAGACAGATGTTCAGCCATCTCCAGAAGAGCAGGGCCTCATTGCATGTAACAGTGACTTGGGAAGACAAATACCATTACTCCAAATGTTTCCGCTTCCTCCTTTTCCTCCCACTTTATATATTGAGCGTGATGTCATATAGTGCGGAATATCCATTTGGTCAGTTTGAGTCACCCGTCCCAGCTCTGTCTCCTCTCCAACCTCTCATGTACTCCTAGCCTCCCTGACAGTGTGGCAGTAGGAAAAGCAGAAAAGGCCTTGCCTCTGTGTAAGTCCTGGTCAGCAATTAAAAAAAAAAATCTATATAATATCAACACCATGCTCAGCACGAATCCAAAGCATGACCCCATACCAGCCACTGTGAGGAAGCTTCACTCTATCCCAGGCAAGATCAGCGTAAATGGTTTGACCTTCTTACTTCTGCATTTTGAAATGCTTGGTGGTGTAACGGCACAAAGAAAGTTTGTATTGCTAAAGGAAGATAAGGGCAATGACATTGTTTTTGAAGTCTTGTGCATGTATGCATGTCTGTTCTCTTTTAGGAAGGTTGTTATTGCTTTGGTAATATTCTAGCAGGTTGCCTCAAATAAAAAGGAGTTGAAAGATTTTTTCTGTATCTATATATATTTTTTCTGTTGTTCAGCCTTATCACTGTTCAGTAGAAGAGAGAACCGAGTAAAAATCCATGTTTTAGGAAGAGGTATAAATATAAAGTTGTCAAAACATGCTCAATAACACATTTAACAAGAACCTCATGGAGTTAGGAAGTTACGTGTTTCTATAGCAATTATCATGTTGAATTATGAATACACAGCTAATGCAAAGAAAAGGATTACCTCTCTATTATATAAAAATATTTACATTAAAACCAACTTCCAATTTATCACTGTGTGTGATAAATTTTTATTGCAAACCAAATGATCAGCCTACACGCATTTTTCCCAACAGCCCTCAGCAAAAAGTCGGATCTCCTTTTATTATGTAATGCTGAGCTCCTCTTTCTCTAGCATAAATGTATGGAGTTTGCATCAGGGAGAATATTTTTTCTCTGGTTCTATAAGTCTGAATAATTGTCTGAACAACTTGTTCCTGTAGTATATACATTAGAATCAGATGTGCTAGAGAGTAAACTATTATTTTATTTACATTAAGCCAAGGGGAAGCAGCAGAGGATAGAAGTAAGATGTGTATTTCTAAGCCTGAACATTCGAAGGGAAGTTTCCATGCTCTCTTTAATCTGACATCCATATTTGAGTGTGGATTTAAGGTCATTTGCATGTTAATTAACTGACTGTGGGTGCTGCTAAAGATTTACACATCTACATTCTTAGCTATGGCATCAAATATCTGCCAGCTATTTGGAACTGCACTGCAAAAAGCTGGTGGGACTATTGCTTGAAAAAATCTAGTGCTTTGAGCAAAGGCCAATGATATAAGCAAAGATAAACTCATGAAAATATTAGAAGCTTGTAACTAAAAACTGGTTATCTAACACTAATAAGCTCTTAGAATTTAGCAGAACAGGAATCGGTATCCTTACAGACCTACTCTTCTGTATGTCCACATGTGTCCTTAATAGGTCCTAAGAGGTCCAGTCTGACCTCAAGCTCCAAAGCAGGGGCAAAAATCGTTATTGATCTTACTGATCTCTCTTTCTCTTCTTTTTTTTTTTTTTAATTAGCATCTTCACCATTAATGCTACAGATCATAGAAGGTTGCTAGGAGCTGTCTAGGATACCAGATCATTGGAAAAGAAGCTATAGCCTGAAAGGAGTACTTCCACATAATAAGACATGGCAGCATGAAGCTTTCCAGAACAAGATAACAACAATGATGCAGCAGATAAAGCTGCTCATTTGCCAGACAAGTAGTGTTGACTTAAGAACCCATGCTATCTGTTGTTTTGGAAAGTAACTCTAAGTAACAGGATGCCACTATTTAAGACTCATATCTTCCACAGTTGTTTTGAATTAAGCTTTGTTACCAACAGCTAGTGAAATTATTTGTAAATTTTAAAACATTATTCTCATAAGTGGATGTTTTTCTCCTCTTTTTATAGAATTACACAATTGTAATAGAGCTGGGAGAAAGGAAAAGTCTTAGAAACAAAAATTCTTATATGCTTATAAATTTCCAAAGGTCTTTTGCTCATCAAGAAATGTTCTGTTCAGTGTGCCAACCTCTAAACCTGGAAGCACTTACTAGTGCAGTCCCAGTAGGAGAATTTAAATGAAAAAATATGTGATAGAACAGTATTCAAACACATTTCATTCTTAGCTTTTTTTTTCCCTTTGGCATTAAGTTTTACTGAGAAACTAGGTCTTTGTCTCCTAAAAGAGTTCATCTAGAATTAACAGAAAATTCTTCAGAAAAAATATTTTCTTTGAGTATGAGTCTGTGTCCGTGATTAATGAAAGCTGGATTCTAGTGATATGTTTTAAATATGCATATTGGAATTCATCGCATGTGTTCTTCCTTTTCTTATTTTTATTGTTTTTCACAATGTGCTGTTGTAGGTTTTTTACACCTACACCTGTTAGATACTTCCTTCAGCACACATTTTTTTTCTTTCTCTCCTCTTTACAGACGATTTTTAAGTCTTGAGATTTTTAACATTTGTATAGCAATGAAGATATTTTGCAGTGACTAAAAAAGTGCAAAAAAAATGCAAAATGAAGCACCAAGTATAAGATAGGAACATGCATTAGCTTCATGCTTATGTGACAGGGTGTAAAAAGTGGTGTGATATTGTTACGTAGGTATTGATAATGATGGTGTATTATGCCAATCTGTCTGACAGCCACAGTATGGTCAAGCTGAAATTTACCAGTGCTCACAAGGGCAAACTGTCAGTCTCAGAAAATAGGTGGCAAAGGAGGAGGGAACACTGGACACCAAAACAAGATAGTCTCTCTGTGGCACATCAAGGCAACTTCAGGAATGGTTTCTGTGGAGTGCTGCAAGGATGCAAGTAATATTGCCATGGGATAAAACTGTGAGTGTGTTTAGGACTGATGAACAGTCCTGTTGCAGCAAAATTGCAGGAAGGCCAATAAAAACTGGATTAAAATATGTGGTGGGTATTGGTAGATACCATAACACGCTGTAGATGATGTGGCTTCCCATCTTCTACTAGGGTAATTCAATACACTGTTACCTACCTGGGCTTTTTTTGCAAATGGCCCTTCCAATTTTAGTATTTTTACATTTTAAGAACTTCCCCACTATAGGGCTTGGGCAATATTTTTTATTAAAAACATTGAGAATATATACATGTTTTGTTAGTTATAACATAATTTCAGTGGCACTTCCAGTCAGTAAATACCTGTGACTCTTCAAGAACTGTTCTTTCATCTTTGATGTTGCCAAGGTGGTTTAGGATATTTACCAGAACATGACCTCTGCAGTGCAGGTTCTTTAACTGTATCGGAACCCAAGTATAGCCAGATTCATGGCATTGCAAACTTGTTATGCTGTGGTTTACTATAGATGTTATTTAAAGCATGTGATATACCCAGAGCTATTGCAATGGTCATCATGATATTAACTCTTTATTAGAATTAGTTTAACAGTCAAAAACAAATCCTAGCTCCTGATGTCACTTTTGGTGTTCAAAACCTTAGAAGATAATACTGAAGTTTTTTAAAAAATGGATGTCCCTCAATGTCTATTTATGCTATAAGAGAATAATTTTCTACACAAAGTCTTTGCCACCTTCCATATAGTATTGACGATACTAAAGAAAAAGTAAATATTTGTCATGGAGCCTGAAGAAGCCAGGTTCAACTTTGTATTCACATTTTCCACTGTCAGAAGATATTCTACACAAGGAGGTTTTTTTAATATTAAATGTATTTATTGGGATTTTCATTTAGCAATACAGCAGTTCACTGAAATAAAAAACCAAGCACAACACAGTCATTTCAATATATGTTTGGATCACAATACAAACTTGATTCTCATTACTGGTCTCTGTACATTTGTGGTCATGATTCTGGGTGACCCAGTCACTGGGGAAGAATACATGGTCTGAAGCCAGCTCAAGCCCGCTGTCGTCTTCAAAGTTCATTCTGCAGATTGTTCTGTTTTATACTCCGTGTTGGACTGAGCCAGTTCCTCCATGCTGGTCTGGCTCGGGAAACTTTCACACTCTGATTTCAGGGAAGTCTATGTTCGTAGCCACCTGATCCCACTCAACTCATTCAGCCCTTTATCTAAAGCAGAGATGACCCTCTGGCCCTCTGGTCAGTTTTAAGCACGTTATTAATAAGATTTTCGTGCATTATCCTGAAAAGTTAGACTAGCTTGTTAAAACTCTAAGTAGACTAACAACAGTTTTATAGATCAGTATATGTGGGTTTTTCCCTTTTTGTCCATGATAAGATTTTGGCGTAGCAGATTACTGTTCAGTTTTATTATTTGACATATAGGTCATTATTGTGTTAACTGGTAGGACAGTACATTTAGTGTAATGATAGTCATAAAAATTAAAATTTGATGCTTTTTTTTAATGCTAAAAATTAAACGAAGCAAAGTAGTCTGAATATTAAATTTTCACACAGCCTATCCGTCTAAAAGGTGAGTCTGAGGAAGCAAAACATATACGGTTTTCTAAATGAAATCTTATCTGAAACAAAACCAGAGTAGTTCTGAAAAAAATTTCTTTGTCATCTAGTGAAGTAGTGCATTATTATTCATTGATCAGATAAAATGTATATTAATCTTGATTATTTTGCATCGAGACAAGGATCTGAGTCCCGTTTTGATAAGCTGTCTCTGCTTGTTCATAGAACATGTTTCTTTAATGCACGTATCAATGACAGAAATTAGTTAGTTAGAAAAGTAACAGAAGTGTATTATAAAAATAAAGATTAAAGCCACTTGACCTCAAAGGATGCTCTAAGAGTGTATTTTATAACTCACAAATTTAAGCATATGTAGACAATTATAAAACAGGTTACCTTACCTGTTAAGAGCAAGCAATTATGTTTACATGGCAGGAATAAGGACCTAGTTTTCACCAAGAATTGATACTAATATTTCTAAATTGTGTTATGTGAAAGCAAAAGAAATTCCCCACATGACATGTATTTAAGCTTTATTTCTGTTTATAAATAAGCTTACGAAAGGTAAACATTGATATTGATGGAAATAATTTGGAAGTGTTTTGTATATCAACATGATACAGTACTGTGAGCAGCTTGCTTCATCACAACTCTCCTGAAACTAAAGAAGCTAAGATATTTTGTACCACCTCCTATTATATGATTTATTAGCTATGTTTTGCTTGACTGGAAGAAAAGGAATTTAATGTATGTTCCTGAAGTCAACTTTAGCATGATGGCATAAGAAGGTAGCGCAGTCAGCAAGAATCCTGAACTTCTAACCCATCCTTTTGATTTTTTCCATCAACTTAACTGTATCCAATAATTCAATCTGTCAGAAAATGCAGTACAACATATATCTGTGTCCTGTGTGAGTAGTAAGTTAAGTTGTCATCTTTCTCTGTAATAATTCATTAATTAGTTGGAAAAACAAGTAGATGAAAATAAATATACTCAGGTTTTCTGCAACCAAAAGCAGATGATAATTTAACTCTGCTTCCCTCATTTTAGAATCAATTTTTTAGGAAAGTGAAGGGAAAAATCAGGGAAAATCTTCATAATCTGTGTAGCTATTCTTCAGCAATCAACAAAGGCTTTACTAGCCTCAGAAGCAAGAGAGTGTCAGGATTTCTGGAAGAGTATCAGCCATGACAGCTTTGACAATTACTGCCTGCTACTTTGGACTTGCTGTTTTTATACACTGACAAGCTTCAATTTTTGAAACTTCAAATTAATATAGGGAAGGAAGATAACAAAAGGACACTTCTAATAAGTTTTAACGTAAATGTACAGAAGTATTTGGGATCCTAAAAAACACCAAAGACTTTTCAGATACTTTTGAGAGTTAGGTAAATAATGATTATATCAGTTTTTCATTGCAATTGTATATGGGTAATGAAACAAAAAAACCTTAAAAATTTTTACTCTATTAAACTGATCCAGGTCAGCGAAGTTAACAGAAGTAAAGCTTTTACTGCCAATTTCAATATGTTTTGGAACACATTTAGTGTCTATATCTAATTATGCTGTTATTTAGGAAGCAGCTCCATCAGTCCAGAGAACTGACTTTCATTTAAATCAAATTTGATTTGACCAGTCCTGTGTCGAAGTAGCAATTTTCTGTTCAGAATCTACTTAAGACTAACTACTGAGAATACAAGCGTCATGTTTTAAAGAATTAATAACTTCTTCAAAAGCCAGCAGAAATGCGCAATCAGAATAAAATTACTTATTTTTATCTTGTTATTATTTTTGAAAACTCAAACGTTGTGATTTCAAGTAATCCTAAACAAAAGACATTGATTTCTATGGCTTATATAATGTAAAAATGGTGTAAGAAGAAGGGTTAAAGTAGTTGATATTCAGGAACAAGGACCTTGTCAATGCTAATGGGTTGCTATGACATTTACTTAGCGCAGAAATAAGACAAAGAAGTATTTGCTTTTCTCAGTAGCCCAGCTACCAAGTAGGACATGAAGTGAGAACAGCTGTGATGCTGATAGTGATATGCTTTACTGATTTATTCTACTTTTTTCACACTGAATAGTTGGCTCTGGCTCAATAAGCCTTCATGCACACAAGTCACTGTGAGCAAGGGTAAAAAAATAACCCCTTACACTGAAATAAATATGAGTATGCTATTAATGACTGCTCCAATAAAATGTTAATTGTTCTCACACCATCATGTGTTTGCTTCCACATCCACAGTAAAATAGATTTCACAAGCCGTAACCGCCTAATTTTACTGATTTGGACGTCTTGGACAATGAAAATGGAAAAAACATCAAGAAACTATTAAGTCTTAGGAGGAATGGTAAGTATGTTTTTGAATCACAAGAATGAGAGAATGCTATAAGGAGAGAGAAGGCATTGTCTGCACTGGGACCCAAACCCCCTCTCAAAGGTTGAATTACAGATACGGTCCTTCTCATACCTATCAGCTTTGCTGTCATGAGGATGTTCAGTTTCATTAGCTAAAATATGTTCCTGAATGTAGAAGGCAAAGGAGCAAATCTGACACTGGCATTTGATCTTGCACCTTCTCACTTTCTACTGTTAACAAAGAAAAATACAGCAAGGAAATCAAACCACTCATCTGAAAACAAGCAGAGATTTTCTCCTCCTTCCTGAAGCTAGACAACGTATCAGTAGTTTCTTTCCCATTCCATGGACCCGATCTGCAGAATAAGAAACTGGAATTAAAAATGGTGGTAATAATACAAAAGTTCTGCTTGAAAAACTTCTGACCCAGATATGTTTGTAGACTTTTGGAGAAAATATGTGATGTATATATTCCATCAAGAAACCAAACAGAAAGAAAAATACATAGAAATAATTAAGGAATCTGTCAAAAATAACCTTGTGATACATGTAGAAGCTGAATTTAATATGCATAAAACCTTTCAGGAAATCCAGGAAAAAAAAAAATATGACTGAGAAATATCTTTACATAGTGGGGAATTTATTAAAAATTACATCTATTGGTGGAACAAGGAAATTTTTAGTCTGACACTCTCTGACCTGGTTCTTTTATATATTCCACATGTGGAAGGTTTAAGATTTATTATCAAATTTGCTTATATGAAGATAGTTGGTATTGCATGGGATTTCTGATTTATCAAAGTGATTAAAAATATACTGCACAAACTTATACAAGTTAAATTTAGCAAAATAAAACAATATCAATAGACAATTGGATCACAGCACCAATGTGTTCTCCATTATTGGTATTTATAATACTTCCACTGTCAGGATGCTGTGAGTCGCCAACTGCTGGGAAGGAAAATGTGGGTTGAAGCCACCTCAAACTTATTGCTGTCTTTTAAATTCTTTTGACACTTGTCTATATTATCTATATTTAGCTAAGACACATCTTCACTACCCCCATGCTGATCTGGCTAGCTCAGGGAAACAGTCGAACTTTTAGTGAACTTGGGAGAAACATTTATACTACCAGCAGATCCGCTTAAATGTTGAAAGGTGCTCATCTAAAATGAAGGCCACCCTTTGGTCCCCTTCGTGATGAGATAAAGTCAGCTTCTTTGCAATATCTGTGGTCGTTCCCACCCTGCATTACTCTCTGGTCTTCGTGGACACATCGCCCTTGTTTATCTCCTCTGAGTCTTTTTCCATTTTAGGGATTTATTTCTCAGTCCCAGAAACAGAATGCCACAAGCCTCAAAAAGAAAATGAATATACTATGTCAAAGACATCTAGAATCTGACAAATAGTTGAGATCCAATATAATAGTCATCATGAAAATAACAAAGAATAAATAGCAAAATATTTATTTCAGATTTTCTAATCTAAATTGGGAATATTATTAGTCTTTAACATCTTTTTTTGAAATTAATAATCCTAGAATTTTCAGCTGGAAATGACTGAACCTTCTTCAAGTGAGCAAAGTAGAAATACCTTACAGACAATCCTCTGCATTATAGGTAGTTGATGGCTATGTAGCACTTCTCATAGCTTAGTTACCATAGTCATTGGATGTTTTTTGGTCTTTTTACTGCATGATATCAAGCAAAAATTCCAGGAGTTCCTTTTAAACATGAGATCGCATGGTCAGACATAGTGATTGTGAGATGTTTACAATGTAATATTCACAGAAGGCTTGGAAAGTCCAACGGTTAGTAAGGGTCTCATGTCAGCTGGTTAAGGTATTCACTTGGAATGAGAAAGGTCTAGGTTGCTTCAAGAGCTACTTACACATGTTATCCAGTGTCTGTCTCATGTAAAATGTATGGTCTTCGGAATACAGAACAGAATCCAGGTCTCTTCTCAAGTGAGATTTTGAACCAGTACGCTACTGAGTTTTTGTTATGCTTGCTCTCTTTCTGATCCTATAAATTTTCATTATTTTCTGCATGGTGAAACAGCTTCATAAAGAAGAGGAAAAAATATTCTTAACCTCAGTATAGCCTACAGCCCAGATATCAAGTTGAGAGGCTTGGATGTGATGTTGAACCTTCTCCTTACTGATTATTATATCTCTGCCAGTATGTGTAAATGAGAACATATTTTGGGTCAGTACACATGACTTTTTCTCCCAGTTGTGCTCCAGAAGGAAAACAGATGATCATTTTTTTTGAGCTGTATGTACATCACAGTATATTGAATAATTATGGAAACTATTTCGAGAAATTATCAAATATTCTATTCTCATTGTACTCATGTACTTCATGAGTTCTGAAACTTTCTAAAGATCAGGATACGGGCATATACACAAAAAATAGAATGCGAAAATATATGCGAACAGAATTGTCAATACTTGAAACATACATTGAGTTTTACATTATGACTAACGGGCTGAATTATATCTACTGTTTACATGAATTCCTTGTACATGTCGGGTGAAAGCCTTAACTTTCTGAGTGACTAGCTTGGAGTTGAACTTTCTCGCCTTTTTTTTAAGGGAAAATTTGGCTTAGCTTCTTTTCAACCAATAAAGTTTTCAATTTTTGAGTAGCAGTACTGCTAACCCATAGGAGATGCATAGTAACCTGAGCACCTAAAATTTGTCATGACATCACTTTCAGATACAGTGAGAGTGAGTGTAATGCATAAAATTTTTTTGGTGTGTATCTGTCCTTATGAACTAGATATTGTATGATCATATCTACTGTCATAAATAAATATACAATTAAAAATATGAAAACTACCCTTTAAAATAATCAGGGCATTTTGCAAAATCAAACTAACTGGAAATAAAATATTAGTTATTAGTTGAATTGTTGAGAACAAATATTCAGAATTTAAAGTCATGAAGTTCCGTAGAATTACCCGGGCACAGGGATCTTCTAACTTTATAACTACAATTAAAATCTCCATATTCAAAAGTCTAATGAAGCTAAAACCCCATTTAGTAATTTTCTTGCCTCATATATTATCCTTAAGTTTGTCTCATGACTATGTATTTTTAACTTGTTTCCTTATCACCTTTGCGCGGGCAAAGATGAAAATAAAGTCAGAACTCACTGAAGAGCAACAGGATAAGTGTGCCTGCTTTAGGATTCCTTGACTACTTACTGCCAAGCTTACAGAAAGACACTTCTTGTTGTCATTCATCAGGTCGAGGAGCGGATGAAATTTAATTTCTCACACTGAAGGCTCTCAGTCCTGCTTTACTGATTACAACAGTGCAGTGGACCCAGTGGAATACTGGGTAAATGAAGAGCTTTTACATAATACCAGTCTGTTGCAAAAGTTGGCACTGAAAAAAAAAAGACCACTTTTGCAGGTGAGTGTGAAACTCAAAAATTCACCAGTGGACCTGTTCTGCACTACAAATCATTCAGGTTGTAAGGGACCTCAGGGTATCCCTAAAACAATCTCCTGCTCAAAACAATGTCCACTACGGGTTCAGGTCAGATTGCTCAGAGTTTTGTCCGTTTTGAAAATACTCAAGGACAGAGGTGGCACAACCTCTCTGGGAAATCTTCTCTGCTGCTAGAAAAAATGGGTTTTACTTCTGTCTAGTTTGATATTGGATCCAGCCATCCAATCATTGGCCGTTTCAGGAAAAGTCAAACAAATAAAAGTCCGAAAGTTAGTCTTATCTGCACTAACATCACAGGATAGGGTCATAGAGTAACTGAAGTTAGGAAGGATCTCAAAATGGAGTCAGTCGTGTAATCAGACCAGGTTTATCAATGCCTTTGCTTAGCTGGGCCATTTTCTCGTTTGGCAGGTGTTTGCTTTCGGTAACTATCACAGAATTGTAAAGAAAACACAAAATGCTTTCTGAATGCCGTGCCTTGTGTATTTTATTCTGGGAAAGTATCCCTATGATACCGTACCCTTTATGTTAAGGTGCTCAGCTTGTGATTAAGTTGAAAAGGCAGAATGTGTTATTCAGTTAATCATCATTTTTCATGTCTTCATTTGGATATCTGCTTGCACCCGATGTCCCTAATGTAATTTAGTTATTGGTTTTCACTTATTCTTCTATGATTCTATTTGTTAAATGGATGGGACAATTATTAGGTATAAAAGTAATGGTGGCATTGTAGAGAATGATCTTGTGGAGTGAGACAGATTTGCAGAAGCAGTAGCAGTGTAATTGTCACCTCTTTGTGCTTGTTGTTTCATGCAGTTACTGAGGAGATCAAACTGTAGGAGTTGAGATGATCTTCTGAAGCAGAAATTTGAGTTTGAAATTTGAAAATTTCCTTGATTTCAAAAATTCCTTGATACCCATTTTAATATATCTTGCATATGGTATATCTTTAATTCATTTTCTCTTCCACCAAAATAAACAAGCTACAACTCTGTAACCCACTCTGTCCTTGGGATTTTAAAGACTGGAAATTTTGAGGTCTTTTCAAATATTTATGTCCTGTATGGAAGGGCAGAATACTGCGAACATGTCAGCCAGCAAGTTCACATCTGTTTTCAACAGAAAAAATGCATAACTCCCCTGCTGATTTTGCCTAAAGCTTTTTTCATTCTTTTGGCTTTTTACCTGTGTAAGTTGATGATTAGAAAAGAAGACAGCAACATTTTTAAACTACAAAAACTCTTAAAATAATTAGGGAAATAAAAATAAAATGTTGTCTGTTTCTTTTCTGTCTTAATAAGTATAATTTCAGATATTCTATGATTTTGTAATTATTCCTCTGAGGTGCAGTGTACAAGCTGTTTATATGAGATGAATGGAAGCATGAAAGGTACATGCTCCATTACACTCATAGTGTATTGCTTCTTAATTTATATCTTGCTTTGGGCAATGCAGAGGATTATTTTGGCAATTTCTGTATGGCTGTTTCAAATTCTGTAGATTTATCTCCCAAGGTTGCTTTTATTTCTGACTTGAAAAGCATTTGGTAGACAGAAATTTCACCATGTGTTTGTCAGATAAATTTCCTACTTATCTTATTTTGCTTATGGCAAAACAGTGGTTTAAGGGGGGAGAGAAGCATAATGACCATGACTTTCTTTAATGGGACAGGAAAATGTAGGGCTTGAAGACAATGAATATAATTAAATTTTTATGAGCAATCATATAAATATATTGTTAATTTTTTTCTCTTAGCAACATACTCAAAATGAGAATAAGTTACTAAAATCAGCCTGAATAGATCTTCTGTATATTTCCCAGAGTATTCCTTCTGCCTAATCTAAACTCAGTACCATTGGAAACCATTAGTTAAATGAACCTTAATTGCAATAGGCAAATACTTTTGTATATAAAGCTGTTTTCTCAGAATGAGTCACTGTTAGACGTGAAAAGCCATTTGGACAAGACAAAATATCCTGACACAGAAAAGTGAGCTATTCTTGGTATTCACTTTCTCCCTTTGAAGCAGAATACCTCTAGCATTCATATAAATAATTTTTGACCAGAGGAATTACTCTTTCCTCAACCCATTGAAAGTTTTGGTTGACATAGAAAGGACCACCACTCCATGCCAGGAGTAAAAATACAATAGCTGCTTGTGTTGGTTTTGGGTGGGATACAGTACAATTTCTTCATAGTAGTTTGTGTGGGGTTATTTTTTGCATTTGTGATGAAAACAGTGTTAATAACAGATCAATGTTTTAATTTTTGTCAAGCAGTGCTCAAATAGCATTAAGATATTTTCTGCTTCTCACACCACCCTGTCAGCGAGAATGCTGGAGGTAAACAAGAAGATGGAAGGGGACACAGACAGGACAGCTGACCCCAAGTGACCAAAGGAATATTCCATACTATATGTCATCATGCTCAATGATAAAACTACAGGAAGGAGGGAAGAAGGAGGGACATTTGGAGTTACAGAGTTTGTCTTCCCAAGTCACCATTTTGTGTGAGGAAGCCCTTTCCTCCTGGAGATGGCTAAGTGTCTGCCTGCTGATGAGAAGCAGTAAATTAGTTCATTGGTTTCTTTTGCTTTCTCTTTGACCTTTTAAAATGTCTTTATTTCAGCCCATAAGTTTTCTCACTTTTACCCTTACAATTCTCTTCCTCATACCGATGGGGTCTTGTCAGCAAGAGGCTGTGTGTGGTTAAATAAGTGTTGTCTGGGGTTAAATCATGATTTCTCTATGCCTATGAAAACATGAAGAAGAAAGCAAATGTTAGAAAGCCACAATTACATTATGAAGACAAGTCTTTCAATTTGTCTACCATGCAAGCAAAATTCCCTATTCGAATAGTTTACATAAGCAAAGATAACCGACATAGATCTCCAAGTTACAAACGTGGTGTTTTGGTACTGATCGATTTGAGCTGACTTAAGATCTCCAAATAAAATGACTAAGTTAGGAGCTCAACTAATCCCAAATTAATTTCTGAAAAAGCCTGTCATATGCCATCAACCACTGAGTAACACAATGACAAGTGTCTAAACTACACAGTTATTTGTATAATGTCAGATGGGATGGAAACTGGTCCTTTTTTAAACTCCACAGCATTAATGCAGCTGAAATAGATGTACAATTTTTTTAAAAAAGTACAATTTGAAAACTACAATTTTATTTTAAAAGGTGTTTTAGCAGCAATTCACTGTATTTTTGCATATGCAGCTCAGAATGTGTAAACTGTTTCATATTTCAAAAAAACGGCTATAGTATTTACCTGGTTTGTCTTCAGATTTGCCACATTTATGGTTATGTAAATATAAAGATATCTTGAGGCTGGAGCTGTGAACATGAATAAAAGCAAGGACATTTTAAACAACTATTTGCTAGCAACATTTTTTTAATAATCCTGAAAGGTTTTATCAATTTCTTTCAAATGTGTTAACCACTTTCACCATAACTCATACTGATATAAGAGGAAACATGATGGATAGTCTTCTTTTATGCAGTAGATTACTGACCAGAGTTCTTATATTCATATAGAGAATCTTTGAAAATTCTTTACAGCTAATTTAATATCAAACCATAGTCAAACTGACTTAGGTACTCTGCCCTTATAATATCTTTCAGTCATTAAGACTGTCTTACTGTTTCATATCTATCAGAATACACATAAAAATTAGAACTGTTGTAATGAAAACCTAGAGAAATAATTTCTAAAGTGCTCAGCAGGTATGATGTTACAAGTAAAGACTGATTCAAATACCATGTCAAATCAGAATAAAAGGTTCAATGAGTACAAGTTTCTAACATTATAGATGAATGCTCCAGCTATCATGCATTTTGATGTAAATCTTTCCAGCACTGGATGTAAGGCTATATATAACAGAGACAAAATCCATTTTTAAAGGCAAAACCCAAAAGAACTAGATGCTATGATGTTTCAAAATGAATACTGTCTGCATCACTGTGCCTGCATGCTATACTAGATAATTGAGATACCTTGGACGTGACAGCAGTGAAGACACATAAGTTATGTATATTTGCATGTGTAGATACAGCCTGGTAATTCAAATTAATAATGAGGTAAAATTTTATCCCAAAACAAAAGGAACCTGATGACATTAGGTATGGTCTTGTGCTCTATGTATCTAGACATTTGAACTGTACAGCATCACTGGAAAGACACATATGTATAAATAAATGTATATAAATATCAAATATATATTGCTTAATATAACTTTTTAATTACACAGTTTTGGTACATCTTAGCTAATATTATGCATTTGAACCGATTAGCTTGAAAGACTTCGATTTAATTTTTCTAATTTTTTTTAGTTTTTTGCTATAAGAAAATAAAGAAATGAGATGACACTTCAAACAGCAGTGTTCTGCATTTTCCTAGAACATTTAAGTATTAAGTTACAAGATGCTCAAATTCGATTCAATTTAGAAAGAGGAGGATAGTCTTCCATTTCATTTCCAGAACATCGTGTACATACAGCAGTGCTGAACACATTGAAAATGTGTTTTACTGAAGAAACATAGTATATCTGGCCCTCTGGAGGACCACACAATAGAAGCAGAAACATGTAGAGACCTCTCCATCTTTCTGGGTGTGATACCAGGTTGGGTACCATGAGAGCATAGTAAAGGTGGAGAATCCTCTCCCTTGACCAGTTCGCAACACTTCTTTTTATGCTGTCCAGGATACCGAGCTGCAAACGGGTTTTTCTGGCTCGTTCTCTGTTTTTTCATCCACCAGTACCACAGATAAAGAATTTGAAGAATTTGCAGCCGATTTATAGTTTCAAAGAGTAACACAAAATTTCTGATCACGTTGATGTGTACTCCTAACTTCTTCACTGATAGTGGTCTTGTCTAGTTGCTAAAAAAAAAAAAAAAAAAAAAAGGAAAAAAAGGAAAAAAAGTATTCCTAGCATTTCCATCTGGGTAGAAGATTCTGGCATATGATGAGCTGCCCTTGGCCTTGGTTATTCACATTTTCATCAATCTCTTGGCCAGATTACAGAAATGTGATACACCTGGGCAAGAAGCCCAGAGTGTTTAGGAAAATCCAACTAAATACAGAAGTATAGACCACCAAAAATACATCAAAGCTGTGTTGTTCTTTCTATACCAGCTACCATAAAATTATGTTCATGACACATTGTGGCTTCATTCCAAGGTATCTGAAAGACCTCCAGAAGCTCCAAGATAAAGACTGACAGTTTGGGTCTTCTAACACAATAGACAACATCTTTTAAGAGGTAGATTTTTCTTAGGAACTTCTAGTCTAGAGAAATAAGAGATTATCACTGGCTATTAGTTGAGCACCACAGCTGTCACATTTTGAGATGTTTTATAGATTACTGATAGCATTTTTACCCAGGGCAATATTTAACTATTTGTAGAAGTAGAAAAATTTTCTATAAAAATGCTGAAATTCCCCTATCTGTTGTTTCAGCCATTAATCTTCTAACACCGCTGTCTCCATTTCTATAGATATATCTGTGTATTAGAAGTCTTTTGTGCTACCTCTTTTCCCTCTTCTCTAGTCTCTTCCCTTCCATCACCTTTTCCTCACCTCACTCTCAACCTTTTCCAGAAGATCATATACTTCCGATCATTCTTGTCCTTTGTTCACAATTTATTCACATCTTTCTTAAGTTGTGATATCTAAAGCCAAACAGTGTAACCCTTCTCTGTGCTCCCTGCTATAATTTCTCCCCCAAAGGATTTGACTGTTATTTTACAGGGGTCCAGTTTTGATACATTCCAGATGCAGAACCTTGACTCTGACTGCTGAGACACAGCAATGATACCATCTCTATAATGATAAGAAAAGTCAAAATTACAGAGTAAGAGGACTGCTGATCTGCGATCATTATTAGATCAAGAATTCAACAGAGAAAACATTGACAGGAAAAGATAAAATTATAAAAAAAACAATGCAGAGAGGATAGTTGGAGGGTGACTAGTCCAGGATAGTCAGGATCCGCCATGCTGGGGTTGACCCATCAGGGCTGTCACTGCTGATGGAGCTGGAGGAAGGTGACAGCCCTTGATGATGGCTCCCAGCAGCCGTGACCACTGACCCTTCCCTCCTCACCAGCTTAGCTGGTGAAGGCTCTCCAACTGCTGTACCATCGCACTTCTTAACTTCATAGTTTGCTAAATAGTATCTGATTTTTATGTGAATTGTCTACTACATAATTGATTTAGACTTATGAGTTACACGTATTCTGCATGAAACCTCTTTGTGACCAGCTAATGATACCTGAACAAAGCAATCTTAAATTACTTTAGCAGCAGTGTCCACAAATAAAGATCTTGCAGGTCTTGACTGGGGGTGGCTAATTACAAAGCACTGCATCTTTCAACTGCCTGTTTTTGTCTCCATAAACCTAAATATCTTAAAACAAAGATAAACTACATATAAAATATTCACAACGTAATCCACACACTTTATTTTAGAAACATAGGGCCTAATAATGGCAAAAAGACCGTGATAAATTTTAATCATGCTGTTCAATGAACTCTTGGTGAAAGAAAAGCTTGTTATAAATATTGAACGCTAAACACAATAAATTTTAATTTTTTTAAAGGAAGAGATAGATTTGGCTGTATAAGGAAGTAAATAGTAAGAATATACACAAAGAGTACTGCATGGATTTTGAAATGAATAGCCAGCTTTGGATCCTTATCTACAGTTACTATTAACACAGGCTGCTTTTTAGGTCTCAGAATTAAGTTCTACTCATTTTTCATTTTTCTTTTAATCATGAGGTGTCAGGGAAGCTCCTAAGCACTAAGGAAGTGTGTCTCTTAGTCCTGTTAACAGTGATGGAATGTTTTGGCCATTTTGATAAAGGGCATTTGTAAAAGCAACTGGCAGTTTTCGTAACCTCACTGCCTCAAGAACAATAGACATTTTGAGAAGAGCATCCTTCAGGGAATTAATTTTATCTTACTTGCCTGCTGTTAAAGAAAACAGAATACTTGTAAAGATACTTGCAGACCTCAATATTGGCTCAAGAAATACTGATAGAAAATTGCTTGTTTTTATACAGAGATTTTTTTACTATATTAGGATTTTAAGTGTCTGTAAAGGTTAATTGCATTTGAAATAAAAATAATAATGTATTTCAAACGGGGGGGGGGGTTTCTACTAATATATTTTTGGGTTTTTTTTTAAATAATTGGTTTGCTTATGACATTTCAGGCAATTCTGCCCAAAGACTAAATGCAGTATTCATAATATTTTGTATTCTTTTACTTATTATGTCAAAATTTAGAGACCTCTCATCAGTCTTTAAGGCATCAGCAGTCCTTTAATGCCTTGTTTAATCTGTTAAAATCATGTTGTGACGTATATAAATATGCACTTAACGAAAAAAGTACATTTATACAAGTTCATTTTGGGATGATCCGTGATCTACTCTAGCATGACTCCAGACCCATTTCAAATCCCTTTGTTGTTTAAGACTTCTTTGGGGAAGACACCAACTAGCCGAATACCTTTCTGACGCTTTAGTAGTGTTTGGGCAAGTTTGTCTTTACTCTTAAAAAGCCAAATGCATGTTTTCTTTTATTATTTTCATGTTATCGTAGTATATAACCCATACTATTATTTTTATTATTCAAATTCAATAACAAACACCTTGCTCTGAAAAAAATTAAAAGCCTGTATTTTTTTCATGTTTCCTCTATTCTCCTGTACCTGGTGACAGCTTAGACAATTGCTATATTAGTCTTGTGCATTTTCATTCCCCTTTAAATAACATTTCAAAAGTAAACATGAAAGGATCTTTTTACTGTCAGCTTATGCTAGGGCAAAATTAACATCCTGAAAAACTTCACTAAATGTTAAATGATACTCTCATGGTAGGAATTTATAGGCTTAATATACATTTGCAAGTACCCTGTAAAATGTGTCACTTCAGTCAGTTGGGTTTGGGTTGTCTTACACAGAAGACAGTGATTCAAATAGACCCAGTTTCTGTTACTAGGTATCAAACTGATGCCAGATAGTTCAAGTCGAAAATATAAATTTGTCGTAAATCTCAAATTTTAGCTAAAATTTAAATATGTAATATGGTATGCTCTCAATTGTTTTATCTAACGAAGAGTGATTTCACTTCAGATATTTGTTCAACACTTAGTATAACCACACGAACTTTTCTTTAACCTGAATATTTGGTTTAGAAATCTTCCTAGGTCTAGTTTTCAGCTTGATCACCTGCTCAGAACTCTAAAAATCTGGTATATTGCACTACAGTGGCAACTGCCCAAACCCATGATTTATTGAATCATATCCAAAGCCTAGGAAAGAGTAGCCTTTCTAAGTATCTATTGGTCAATTAGAAAGACAATTCCTTTTTCCATAGGGCATATAAATACCTAAATGTAAGGAATTAAATAACAAAGTGGTTTCACCCTTCTTTTAAATAAAGGAGATACATATTTAAGACAAAAGTTCCTTAATTAAAGTTACTGCAACAAGAACTGCTGCTGTCATCCTTTTTTTTTTTTCCTTTTCAGTTACAGCTACATCTTTTGTGCTTACCTGCAAAAATGCTCACATTTTATTTATTCTCAGGCTCGTATCTTTGAAAATGGTCCATTGAAAATAGCCAGTGGAGGCAACACTATCTTCAATCAAGTCCTTTATTTGAACAAAAATGTTCATTCCAACAGCAGGAAATTCAGGGCTTTATTGTTATTCTCAGTGTTCTGCAATTTTGGACACTTCTGCCAATGTGTTTTCTGCTATTTTTCTTCAATCCAATGACATATTGTGTTATTTTTCCTTTTTCTCTAGGTGACTATTAGAACGCTTGTAAATTCTGTTCTATATACTATCATTTTCACTTGGAAGAAAATATTTTAAAAAAAAAGAAAAGTAGGAATTTTCCAAATGTCTGTTATCATTCGTGTTACAGATTGCTGAACAATTGAGGCAAACTGTGCTGATTTTGTAGTATCTGCCTACATGTAACTTATAAATTCTTTTTGATGTTTGTGATGATAGGAGCCCTTATCTAGAATCCCTCATCTGGGTGACAACTGGAACTCTGATGATATTCTGGAAGATGTCAAAGTGTATAGAACTGATCTTTTGCTAAGCAACTTTGTTGAGAGCTAGTATTTGTTCTTTAATTCCAAATGTTTTTGGAGTTAGAGAACAAAGGAAGAATGACTCAGTCTCAGAGGGATGATTTTGTTTGTCAGCTCCCCACGAACACACCTTACATTTGGAAGCAAGCATTGCTAGGAAATGTACTGACTTGAAGTGAAGAGTGGAAGTAAAATAGCATGTGCATATGGAAAATAAGAACAGTTTAGCCATAACATTTATTATAGAAAGCGAAAACAGTTTGATTGGAAGTCAACCTAGAACACAGCCAGAACACTTTAGTAAGCAAAGTTAGAATTCTGGAAGTGCTGAAGGAATATGACCTCAGGACAGGTCATATTTTAAGGTGATGATAAAAATGATGAAAGCAAAATAACTCAGGATTTCTTACTTTATAATTGTGAGTTTGTTTTGTTTCCTACATAAAAGGTATTTTATTTTAGACTCCTGGTCAGCCTGCATCTACTATATATCACAACCGTTATTAATCTTTGAGGAGCTAAATTATACATGCAGAGTACACTTAAAGGCAAGTTTCAAGTAGGACTCAGCACAGCATTTAAGAGATCTTCATTGTAGAAGTATTGGTACACAGGTTTGTAGGACTCATTTCTTCGCTGTGTGTCCAGGGGATAGAGTAGACAAGGAAAGAAATTTCAAGGAAATTTAAAAGAATACAAGTCTAATACTTGTACATACCCTGCAATGAGAATAAAAGGTAATAGCTACTTTCTTAAACCAATGATCTTGACTTTCAGATGAAAAAACTCAATTCAAAAGGTGTGATCCTTATGCTGTGAGCATAATTTGTGAAAGAAGGGCAATTGAACAATATGTCAACCCAATAAGATCAACAATAAATACATTTTCTGTTATAGACTATCACATCTTCTCTTTGATCCACTAAACTCACATTCTACAGCTTTCACATGTGGGTAGGTATTATCTTTTACTCTTTGGTACTATTTGTCTTTTAATCTATTGTATCGATTTATCTTGCTGAAGTTCTCGAAAGTAAGAAGTGGTGAAGACATATAGTTGTGTACTGCACTGTGCAAGAGTCTTCAGAATGCCTACGTTATGAATTATGTGATTTTCTACACCTGAATGTGTTATGACCCGCCTCTGAGGCAGGGTAAATGAGGTTCCTGCTAATAAATCCCTTGGGATCCCTTGGAATCAGAGTGAAACGACACTGAATGATTGGTCCGTAAATATGAGGCAAGGTTATTTTAAAACAATTTAATTAAAGAGTAAAGGAGGAATGCACCTGGTCTGGTTCTTTACTACAAAAGAATAAAATTATAAATATAGGGAAAAGAAAGAAAGAAAGAGAAGAAAAGGATAAGAGTAGATAGTCGAGAGGAAAGATATAACCACCTGTGGATTCAGAGATGAGACTTGATTGTTGACTTGTTGACTTAAACGTAATTTTGATGTCGTGATCAAAGTAATGGTTGCAGTCTCGATCTGTTCGTCAGTTTACGTACATTCAAGTTGGCATGAGAATGCCTAGATCCCCACCCAGGGAGGGGATTCTTCCTGTGTGGTGTAACACCATGGGGCACGCACAGTCTTCTGATGGACAATTCCTGAAAAGAATTGATAAGTGCTTTGGGGTCCTTGGTGGTCCATAGCCCACTTTAGGGATATGACTGCTGTTTGGCACTGCCTCTCGTGACTGTGCAGTGTGTCTTATGATGAAAAGGGGGAAGTTGGATTCGAAAAAGCATTACCAGCTGTTCCTGTTGGATGGAAAGAGTGCGTTTAAGACATTACCATCCCAATTGTCTTGGATGTTATCAACCACAGAGCAACCTAGACAATGGTTGGGTTGCCACAGAAAGGGAATCAGTTATTTTAAGTCACATGAGAGGAAAAATCATGTGTGCACACAGGTACATACATGTGTATATGTATCTATGTGTATAACATTGAGTATAAGGTATTCAGCAGACTTCAAGTAACTGAAAGGCCAGAGGAAAATAATTTATTTGCATATTTTCTTAAAACAGTAATAAAAAATAATGGGAAAACTAGGATACTGTCAGTTGCTTTAGTTTGGAGTTACTTTGCTTTCTGCTGGCTGCCTCTGACTCTCTGGTTTGTTTTGGCAGCATGATATCAAGCAGATGTGGATGCCTCTCGGCTTGTTTTCTTTGGCTTAGTCTTGAGAGCATGGCAAGACACACAGTCCTGCACAAACTACCACTCTAGTTTTACACTATTTAGAGACTCCTTTACGTGACCTGATGTCAGAGCTGACCTTGCTTTGAGCTGGAGGTTTGGCTACCAACCTTCTGAAGTCCCCTGCAACTCAACTTCTATGATCCTGTGATGATACATGATTGTGATCCTAATATTTGTTTTTGACATGACAATTCTATCAAGGCTTGAAGGCCTACTGAATCAGCCACATTGTGGGTACATTCCAAGGATGCAGACACCCTTGAACAAATATGGCTGCTTCATATTATCATGTATTATGTAAAGCACGTTTTTTTTCATTATTTTCCCAACAGGGAATTTTTCTTAAAACGTATGTTGTGGTTTAGCCCATGGCTAGGACAGATTTAGCATTTCAGCATACATTCCTTCGCATTATAGTAAGTGTTCTGCTTTTTGCCATGACTGTCATAATTCATCATCACTTGGAGAGGTGTAATACAAAAATGCAGGACTCTATGTTAAGATTATTCTCCTAACCAAAGTCTATAGGGACTGTTATGAAATATGTAGTATGAAAATCTCTCTTTTCATTTGCAAGGTCATTTCTTTTTCCATACTGTCCCTAGGATAAAATTTAGAATTACAAAACTGTTATTTTTAAACATTGTTTTTCAGTCTGGTAAGACTTTTTCCTAAGAGTACAAGAGTAGGTTTCGGTGACATATGGCAGTAGGGGTTGCTGTGGGAATTACTTATTGTTACTGAACTGTAGGGTCATTACTCAAAGCACATTCCTGTGAACAGCTTTAATTCATGTGCTTGGGTTTTTTTGAGTTTAATGAGACTTTTTTTTTAATATGTGTGGTAAAACCACAAAATCAAAAAAGCACTTTGAAGATAAAAAATTTATCTGTTCACTGAATACTTCTGATTGTTTTTCTGTTCATTTACTTTTCATTCATGTTCTGAGTTCAGAATTAAAGGACCAAAGGCAGAGAATGTGTTAAATACATTAAGGTGTTGATAAATGACAGCACCACAGTTTCAATAGCTTTGACAACTTGGAGAAGTGTGATCCAGACTAGCACCCAAAAGACAGAAAAATACTGTAGGCTCAGAATGATCCTACAGGAAATTTGTCTTTTTAGTACAGCGCATACCTCTAATCACTACTTATGGAGACTGTGTTGCTTAAAGAATTTCACAGTAAACGCAATAGAATTTAAATTATTTTTATTTCCAGATAGGTATATTAGGCACCCATTTTGAAAAATTTGCTTTTCTGAAGTGTGAAATTTCTTTTCTTGATGACAGACAACTTGTGGGGGAGGGGACAAAGCTTTAAAAAAGTTGTTTTTATTATAATAAAAATTTGCTCATTATTGTCGTGAAAATTTCTGTATAGGAAGGATTTGTATCATTTGAATCATGCACTTGGCTCTGGTATTTGTGACAAAATGATACACAAATCCTCCAGTCTCCAGCACCTTCAAAAAAAAAAAAAAAGACTATACGAATTACATTGCTGTAGTCTGTAGTTATAATAACGTGAACTGTGGACAGCTTCTCTTGGATTATGATTACGTTGTCCTCCTCAATGAAGAGTTCTAAAATGATGTAAATGAGTTGAGGTATGCAAACTTATTATTCTCACATGAATTTAAACAGCTCTGTGGAATACCATTTCTTCTGTGTGCATAACCAATCTTAAAATTTGATCAAGTAGATTGTTCTAGCTTTAGAACTGACACTGATAGCATAAAGAGGAAGGAAATGAAATTATTATAGAACTTTACAATCAATAAATAATGAATAGCAATTATTTATTGGATGGTAAATCAATGAAAGAAGATTGTGCCCATTTCCATGTTGTCACAAACACAACAGATAACTAGGCATAATCGATTCAAAGCTAATTTCTAGACACAGTAAGAAATGATTGATTTTATGAATATTTATATGCTCAATGCATCAAAGTGGTATGAACTCCTGAGCAAGTTAAAATTTTTAAATTGCTAATGCTTATTCTTATTTCAATCATAGTCCCTGCATGATCAGATCAAATATAAATATTTTTAAGAGAAATTCTACAATGTTTTGTAATTTTTTTGTTCAAGAGCAAGGTAAGCAACAGAAAATTTGTTATTAATGAAGGTCCAGGTTCCAGTTAAACCTATACTTTTTCTCTTGTCCACATATTCTTTTGTGAAGAGACATTTCTGTTTTTATAAATGTTTGACACTTTCCTTTAATCAGGTGTTCAACAATTATTTTGGAAAACTTTTATTAATCAGTAAGTAACTGTTTGGATATAAGTAAAAGAGAGTCATAAGATGGTCATGTAGAGAACACTGAGGAAGTGTACTAAATAATCTTTTTAAAAAGTCAGCAATGATGTTATAAATTATCTTGCCTTTTTTTTCCCTTTCACATTAAGAGTGACATGAAAAGCCAAATAGAGCTTGTTATTTTTTTAAAAAATGCAGTGAGAAAACATATTTTCTCTCATTTTCCATTTTTTGTGTTTAATTAATAGATATATAGAGGGTGTTACACAGCAAGAAATGCAATTTACATAGCAATGTATGATTGAAAATCATGATTCTGTTCTGATCCTGCTGGTTTGTATTGATATCACTGTGTATATTTCACCAGACTACCAACAGTGTGACTTTTTAGATCAAGTAAACACATTTTCCAGCTGTGATATAGACAGGACAATGTGGTATGGTGGTCCTCCGTTATTGCATATCTTCTGATGATTGGACACAGAATTTAATCTAATTTCTGGAAGTATAAAATGCGATGATACTAATTCATGAGTTTTGTCTAAAGGGGTTCAATGGGTAATTTCACTATTTTTTAATGGTTAATATTCACTGCTGAATAGGTGAAGCACGTGTGTGTGACTATACACTTAATTCTGCAAGCTAAAAGAATTCATGTGCCTGACCCACAAAAGAAGAGAAAGGTCAGCGAGATGGATTGCCAGACCATGCTTTGCCTTAATATGATTGAGAAAATAGAGTGCAGTATTTCAAACTGGTTAGAGACATAATATGATTTGTATACCACGTTTATATCACTCTTCCAAATAATTTGAATGTGTTAGGCAGTAGGTCATACCTAAATTGTAATGACTCATTTTGCATTTACATCTATCTAGCTTGCTAGCTAGGAGTCATCACCATTATATTTCAAGGGCTCTCAAACAGAGTGATTAAGAGGAGAACATTTTTACGTGCAAGCAGTGATGTAGCTTTTGCAATAAAAAAAAAAAGTAGAATGAGGATTATCCATAACACATTTTCCACTTGCCATAAGTAAAAGCTCCAATCTATCAATGACTCATTGCAGAGATACACTCGTGACAAGGCAGGATTGTACTACCAGCATCAGGAACTTGCCTGACTGCAGGTTCTTCAGAAACTGATGTCAAAGGGAATATTCCTCCTTGTCAAAGTGCCATAATTAAATTTTATTCATATTTTGGTTTCAGCTGTTAATTTACCCAGATATAATTCTACAGTGAAGTCTGGAGATTGCTGGAACTGCTTCACCCTCTAATGTATGCTAAAAATACATCTTCCCTTTATATGTGCCAGATATACAGCACACTACCAGGGTATGATTTCATCAGGACAGTACAAAACAAACAGAATATTTTGTAGCCCTAAAGTGGATGTGATTTGCTGCTCCTATCCCTCCTTATTGAGATGGACACACAAAGAGAGAATGCAATTTTCATCTAATAACGAAACCATTCTAGAAATTTCCTACCCTTTAATTCTGTATCTCAAGTCGAAATAGTAACCTGGATCATCATACTTATTTCTATTAAAATGTTATTAACAATTAATTAAACATGCCTCCTCATTCTTTTTTCTAGACAGAAGCATATGGCCCTTAATTTTAGTATTTTAGTCACAATGTTGTCTCCCAAAGCACTGTACCCCACACTGGAAGCAGCAGTGAACAGAAACATGAACAAACAAAGCAGAGAGCAGCAACAGAGGGAATTGCTTATAACCTGTTGTTTCATTAATGAAATTATTAATGTCGTTTGATTGTAAATTGCCAGGGCAATTTAAACATAACTTGATCTTAGTCAGTGGTGGTACAACAAAGCAAGACACGAGATGATAAACCTAGGACTTACAGGGTTTCGTTGTTAGCTCTCACACCATTGCCTGTCTCCCATGTCCCCAGACAATCAACACCATTATATTTTTAAAGGATAGAGAAATGCAAGCAGTTGTAGATTCACAGCAATTAATAATAATGAAAAAAAAATTAAAAATCCCATTTTCTCTACATAAGGTCCAAAAGATGTCAAATATATACAAAGGGCTGCCTTTGAGTTTCCACTGACTGATGCCTAATCAGTCATATGAGAAAGTGAGGCTGAACATTTCAACTGCAGACAGTTCCTCTAAAAGAAAAAGTCATTTACACAAGAGATATTATTATTGTGTATAATGATATTGCTCCTAATTTTTGCTGTTCAGCTCCACAACTACTCATAACATCACAGAAAAGCTAAACAAGGGAGATTACACCTAATTACATTTCTGCTGTCTTGACAATTTCTGAGGGCTTAAGAGATATTCTTCATAAATTTCAGGAAACATATTTCTAAAAGCAGTATAGAGCGCAAGTTTTAAGAAATATCTAGACCCTGAAAATCTTATTCAAGAAATTTCTTAGATAAGCTAAGTGCATCTATAGAATTCAAAGACAATGTTTACAATATACAATACTGGAACAGTACAGACTGCCTGAGGCTTCTCTCACAACACCCACTTGATATAACTTTAGTGTATCATATTTTTACATGCAAAAAATGAGAAGATAAATACTTGCCTTCTTCCATAAAGATAATGAGTTATAAATACAAGATTTTTGAAAGCATCTTGTACAGATAGTATTTTCAGGATTCAGATATATAATACAGAACATATTATTCTTGTGAGGTCAAGAATATATTTTTAAGAATTTACCTTTAAGAATTTATCTGCTTAGTTTTCACAGTCAAGTAGTCCTAATCATCTCAATAATTAAAAAAAAAAAAGAATTTTACTATTAAGCTTTTCTTAGACCAACCCAAGATTCTACCTATTTCTGATTCTACTCCCCATCCTGCTGGGCATCAAAAGGTGGGAAATGAGCAAGTGGTTGTGTGGTGCTTGGTTGCTGGCTGGGGTTGAACCACAATAAGGTGGAAGAGATACAGAGAAAGTTTAAACAGTGTCAGAGTTAACACTTTCCAGTAGTCAGTCATAGTAAGACATAAAATCATAGTAATAGATTAATTTGGGTTGAAAAGGAACTTCAAAGATTATCCAGCTCAACTCCCGCTGCAACAGACAGAATTTGGAATAGGCATCATAATTCAAATGTGGATTTTAAACACAGATGGCGCTAGTCATTATTTGACTGAAACTATATCTCTCTGTCTTGTACCAACAGCTTTTTCAGCATTTGATTTTTTTGTTTGTTTGTTTTGTTTTGTTTTTTTTGTTTGCTTGGTCTTTTTTTCTTTCTAAGCTCCTTCAAAGTTAAGCACCATGTTACCAAGGAATGATGCAGGAAGACATAGGAAATGGCTATTCTTAAAAATAGAACTGCAGTCTTAGATGTTTTTACAGCAGAATTTTATAACTTCTTTTCATTACTGTACTATGTGCCTTCAAAAATATAAAACAAAACACTTGACAACTATATAACAAGAAAATATGTCCAACATAATTTGATAAAATATAGAATTCCACAAATAAATATTTTCTTGATTCAAAGAAACTGGTGACTTACAGGAAAATGTCAGTTATCAAAAGACTGTGACTTCAGCGTGGCATTTTAAGTCTGCAGTCTGTTTCCAATTTCTGGATTCACCCAAGACTTTTATCCTGGTCTGACTTACTAGGTAATATTTAAAAGTATAAACAGAAATCAACATCTGACCTTTACTCCAATAGGTTCTTGTGATGGTTTATCCTTGGCTGGCTGGCAAACACACACCAAGCTGTTTCTCTCACTCCCCCTCTGTAGGTAAGCAGTTAAGCACCACGCAATGGCTTGCTCACTCCCTCACTCCCAGTGGGATGGATGAAAGGACATGACAGGATAAGAAAATAAGATAGAAAAACTTGTGGATTGAGATAGAGACATGGAGTTTACTTAGTGATTATCATCACGGCCAAGACAAACTCAGATTGGGAAACTTTAATATAATTTCTTGCCAAATAAAAATAAAGTAGGATAATGAAAAACAATCAAAATTTAAAAATATTCTCTCTGCACTTCCCTTCATCCCAGGCTCAACTGATCCATTTCTGACTTTTTTACCTCCTCCACTGCCAAAAAGCAGTGCAGGGAGATGGGGAAATGAGAGTTACAATCTGTCCACAGCAGTTCCTTCCTGCTGCTTCTTGTTCCTCATACTTTTCCCTTGCTTCACCATGTTCTTGTCCCCAGGCTGCAGGGGAATTTCTGCTCCAGCAACTGGATCACATCCTCCTCCACATTCCTTGTTGCTGTTGACATCTGCATGGCTGTTTCTCACATGTATTTCTCATGCCTTCCTCACAGCTGCTGCACAGCATTTTTATCCTTTCTTAGATATGTTATCACAGGGGCACTGCCAACACCACAAATGGGCTCAATTTCAGGCATCAGGGGGCCCATTTTGGAGCCAGCTGAAACTGACTGTTCAACGTGGGGAAAATGCCTCATCTTCTTTCATAGAGGCCACACCTGAAGCCTTTTCTTACCTTGCCATGTAAACCAAATACAGTTGTTTTTGCAAGTTAATAATCCAGAGATTTATTTTGAGAAACTCAAAGTCTGAATTTGAATTGTTTTGGTACTTTAATGATGAAACCCTGAATTTCCATGGTGAAAATGCAGTCTTTCAAAATGGAAAAGCTAAGTGCCAAGAGGCAAGTAACTTCTGACTGTGATGCTAAGAAGTGGAAGGATAATTATGAGAAAATTACTGAAAGGAGCTAGTAAAAGAGTTGGAAAGACGTGAGATTGTAGATCAAATATATATGAAAGATTCCACATTTGCATGCCTTTGCATAACAGTTCACCAGCATTATCATGATAATTGAAACAAAGGATTAAATTGTGTACAGCACATAATGCTGTGTTATTATCTTTCAAATATTTATATTGTTATTGCACACTTTGCTAAATTTGTAACTAATAATATTAAATATAGAGAAGAGATAGGAAGGATCGGGGAAGGTAGGACCCAAAAGCCTGCATGCTGTGTGATGGATATCCCAATAGGCTGTCTCAGCGAAATATTCAGTGATTATTCATTAAAGACACTTAGTTTTTCCGTTACTCACTTTTTATATTGAAACATGTTTTTAGCAAACTTGTAAATTAGAATGGTGAATGTTCTAATTTTCTATTGAAAAATATTGTCAACAAATGAACTTAGTACTCTTGATGTCCAGCATTTTATATGCCAAAATTCTACTTTTGTTTATGCTAAACCTCCTCTTCTGACCCTGTTATGGAGGAGGTGGAATATGGCATGTGGTTCCCTCTCATATGGAAATATTCACAGAACTGTCCACATATGAAAGAGTTTCCAAGAATCATGATGAACGCCCTCTGAGGGTACTTTGCTGATACTAAAATAACTGGGGAGCAATGGTGCATTATTTCTTTGCTTGTTTTGAATTACCTCTAACCTTCAAGAGGCAGGAATACCCTCATGACAATGTTCTTTAATCTGGTGCCTTATATTTCCAAATGAAAAGACTGTGCATCAGAACATGAAAGTTCTACACAACACTTTTGTATTCAGCCACAAAGAGAACACAATATTTTAGAGGCTTGACATTGCTGGTAAAAACTTTTTGTACCAGAAATTTAGACAGAAAGAAGAAAAAATCTGCCTCTCTCTCTACTCTTTTATGAATTTCCTTCATGTCTGATTGACAGCTCATTTTTCTGATATTTAAAAAAAATAATAATGAGCAGCTGAGAGAGCTGTGTGTTCAGAGATTAACCAGACCACTGGTGGATATGTGGTTATTCAAGCTCTTTTCCATAATGACATAGTTATTCAGTTTCACTGGAAAGTATTCTCCTCCTAATATTGTCCCTGAAGTAGAAGGGTTTCATTAAAACACAGCTAGATGTGAAACTAAAAGTAAACAATTTACATATTAAACCCAACATTTTTTTATAATTTAGATTGCTTTCAAAACATCCTTCATAGATTAGCAGATTTAATTACTTGCAACTGATGATACTGGTAAACATTTTTGAGACAAAGTGGAAAATGACAACCTTAATCTGTATTTTGGGATGCCTGCTACCAGTGTTCAAGGTAATTACTCTGCCTTAATTCACAGATTGTGCCATGTAATTCAGTTTACACAGCTGCTGAGGTTCCTGTGAGGTGATATGGTTCAAATAAAAGACCAGACTTATCCCTAATGCAATTCAGCCTGCCATGCTTGAGCTCGTATAAAATATGTCAAATACTAAATCAAACTAATTCTATAACTACCAGCTAATGGGTGTAAATTTTCCCTTACACTGGAAAACATCTTAAAACACATACTACTGCAATTACACTTGCTGCATCTATAACAAATCATTCATTAACAAAACACATCAACAAACCACAGTAATGGAAGTCTATTGTCATTGTCTGTGGGTTGTCACATGTATAATAGCGACTACCAGGCTCTGCAAGTGGAACCAAACAGTAATGAGTACCAGGGTTTATTTAACTCGGAGTCATCACCAAAGATGACCCACACCCTGCAATAAAACCACTTCCATAAAGGAAAAAAACAGGTCATTCTCATAGGAGACTTTCTGCTGAGGGGAAGAGAAAGCCCAACATGCAGACTAGAACCACTTCTTAGGGAAGTTTGCTCCCTCCCTGGGGTCTGGGATAAAGATGGGAGGAGAAAGCTTTCTAGCCCAGTATGGCCCTCAATTATTATCCATTATTGTGTTTTCAAGTAGGCAGTGATGAATCTGGAACAAGAATTTTAAATGCAATTGAGAGAGACTTCAAGGCCTTGAGAGGACTGATTAAGAGATCAGTGGGCCCAGTTCTGTTTCCTTCCAGTTGCAGGGAATGATGATGCCCTAAGATGAAGCGTTGAGGAGGAAGACCAACTTGATTGAACTTGATCTCCAGGATAAAAAAAAAAAGTTGTACCACCTTTGGAAGAAAGAGCAAGCAACTCAGGTAGACTACAGGGATGTTGTGAAGGTACACAGGAACAAAATTAGAAGCACCAAAGCTCAAATAGAACGTAATCTGGCCAGTTCTGTAAACAACAATAGAACATGTTTATAAATACCTTAGCAACAGTAGGAGGGCTGAGGAGAATCTCCATCCTTTATGGGATGTGATGAAAGGCTGCGGCATAGTGATAAAGGCTGAGGCATTTAATGCCTTGTTTGCCTCACTCTTTAATAGTAAGGACAGCTGTTATCTGGGTATCCAGCCCACTAAGGTGCTGGAGTGAGTCCAAAGAGGGACAGTGGAGTTGATGAAAGGTCTGAAACACAACTCCTGTGAGAAGCAGCTGCGGAAATGGGGGTTGTTTAGCCTGGAAAAAGAAGGCTTGGGAAGGACCTTATTGCCCTCTACAAGTACCTGAAAAGAGGGTATACCTAGCTGGGAGACAGTGTCTTCTTCCAGGTAACAAGTGACAGGACTGATTCAAATTGCACCAATTACACCAAAAATGTTGTCAAGCACTAGAAGAGGCTGCCCTGAGAAATGGTTGAGTCACCATTCCTGGAGGTATTTAAAAGATGCGTAGATGTGACATTTAGTGACATGGTTTAGTGGTGGACCTGGCAGTCTTAAGTTTACAGCTGGACTCAGTGATCTCAAAGGTCTTTCCCGAAATAAATGATTCTATAATTCTATGATGTTATGATTATATTGTAACCTGTGGTAGTTTTAAGAAGACATAATTTTTTGTCATTAATTTATTTTGCCTTTTACTTTGGGAAGAACAAACAGCATTGTATGATTCCATATTTGTTTTGGAGTATTTTTAATAGCTCCATAGCTTTACAGCCATCACAGACCACTGGTTTGATTTTAATAGTGATAGATTAATTTTACTTGGATCACTATTATTGATGAGAGGCACAAATCAGTAGGTCTAGAAATTCTTTTATTTCAAGTAGCATAATCTATGACATGAAGCAGTCAGCAGTACTTGCTTTAATTAGATAGTAAATATCATTGTCAAGGAGGGAGTCCTAATGTTAATGCTGGGAGGAAGAACAAAGGAAATTAAAAGATCCCTGATCAAGAAACTTACAGAGTTCAGCAGGGTTGAAACAGATTACTGCTTGTTTCTTGATAATTCTTGGTAGCCACCTTGATGGTATTCCCTAGAATATATTTTTTTGGGTAGCATATTCTTGCTTCATACATTACTTTTAGAGGTGATTTTCTTGCCGCAGTTTTTTGTATTATTTCACAATGATGAACCATTTTTTCCAGGGGATAGATGTCTTTTAAAAATCCTTTTCTTACTCTTCTCAAGGAGATTAAGATATCTTTTAATACCTATTTTTATAATGATCTCTTACTTCAGTTCCATTTCTGTCATCTTCAAGTTCAATTATTATTGTTATTACAGCATGTTATAGTGTATAATGCTATCATTTATAACTTTGTACATTAGCAAAACTTTTCACTTTTGGCTTCTTATCAGTCATAAGTGAGTATTGTCAAAATACAGAATAGCTAAAATTACTCTTTATTTAGTCTGATCTTGAAAGTAACTAAGCTAATGTTTATTTAGACCATTGGACAGCACCCATAGGAAATCTATGACAACTTGCACTATTTTAAAATTTAATCTTCATGAATATCTGTTTTCTCTGGAGAGCTCTTTTTTTGTTTGTTTGTCAGATGTTTCTTCTATAGACAAACTATTTTGTGACTAAGATCATGAGACAGCAGAGTTGTGTTTTTCTGTGTTGCATCATTCTTTCCATGAGTCCTAAAGCAGTTCTGACTTCTTTATTTACTACTTTATTTAATTTACTTTTTGTATCTGTTATTTCTATTCTCACTCTTTTTGTTAACTAATGACAACTTGGTAAAAATAAATAGATTCCACATCATCAGTTCCTCCTGCATAACACCAGGTTTTTCTAGACATTATGCATCAAAATCTTAATGTTATAATTTTTAATGCTCCAAAATTTTCTCTGCATTCAACGAGTTTCGATGACTTTCAGTACATGTTGTCCTTATGCAAAGAAGCTGATACTCCATAACTCCGGTGAAAATATTACTTCAATTCTTTAATCAAGTTTTTTCAGCTATTTAAGTGAACCTTCTTCAATTATATATGTATTGACCCATCCTTTAATGCAGTTATTTATCTTATGTTTCCAAATTGCTCCACGTACGTATGTATATATATATATATATATATATATATATATACACACACATATAATATTTCCCAAATATCTTACTTTATAAAATATTCAAGGTTTTCATATGACTTATTATCTTGCAATGATATTTTTTTATTACTTCTAAATAACTTATGATGTTTAAAAAGACAAACATATACACTGCAGGTTCAGCTTCCTTTGCCTATTTCACACACCCACGCACACACACAGACACATCTATGAATATTTATATATATTCCTGTAATATCTGATCAACTAAATTGATTTTTTTTAAATTTTTTATATACAATTTGTTATAATTATTTGATGAAAACTCTAGTTTTAATACTGGTTAAATCAATTGGGCTTTAAAAATAGTGAGACCACTACCTCTAGGGCCTATGAAGTATGGTATCTGAGAGAAATCTGATTCAGAACTTTCAAATATGCTTATACATGTTCCCACAAAAAAAAGTTGTATAATTAATTTTAAATATTTTCAGTTTACCTGAATCTTTTTAGCTGTATTTCTTTACAGATAATTAACTTCTTTACAATTTTCTATTAAATTTTTAATTTCATTCACAGATATCGCTGCCAGCTTCTGATGTGCCAGCTGAACACATAATTTTTCCAAGCACAGTATCTGAACTCACAGGCTTAACAAACTGTTTCTTAAGTAGACAGTGGTTGTAAAGGTTTCCAAACAGCCACTTAAATGTGATATTGATGTTAGTAATGTACCTTAATTATCTGGTTTCTCCTGGTTTTAATTAAATTCTATGGTTCTGTGATACATTTTCCTTGTTTTCACAATGCTTGTGCATTCCAAATCTAAAAATAACTGGATTTATGAGGGTGTAACAGCTCTAAAAACTCAGAGAAAGAGTTTTTATAATTTTGATGAATTACATAGCAATAGGCAGATAGATATTATGTATTATGAATATTTCAATAGTATTTTTAAAAGTTAACATAAAGTTCAGGAATGTCTCTGACAAGACTTAGAAATTGTATGGATCAGCGGGAAAATACAAAAATTGCAGTAAATTGATTTAAATACAAGTACATTTCAGATGTACTTTTGTATTCTCTGGCCTAGAAAATCAGCTAGCACCTATCTCTTCAGCTCTAATTGCCATAACAAACCTAGAGAATATGGAGACAGAAAAGTGCACAATGCAGTAAACTCTAAAATCTCATCAGTAGATACTGAAAATTCAGACATGACTCAGGTAACATATCTGTAAAATTTTGATGGGACAGTTCAGGCATAGAAACTGTGTTTACTCTTAGTTCCTAAAAGAGTGAAATAAAATTTCTTCTTGTCATTTTCCACAGAAGATATGGCTTTGTGATAAATCCCCTCCTCTACGTGACCTGAATAACTGTATTGCCAGTAAAGAATTCTACCTAAAGTCTGTTTTAAACAGAATCCCTTTTCCCTCTTACGTCTTATTGTGGAAGCAGGATCTAGAACATGGGTATGCTTTCATTCTTCCATTGAAGAACACCAGATTACAGAGCCAGACTTTCTTCATCTCTTTCATGGCTCATAAATCTTACACATTTGGTCAGAGGAATAAGTCAGCTTGAAAAGATACGTTATGTCCTTTCTCACTCTCAGTTTTGTCAAGGCACTATTACCCACCCCTGAGGACCAGGGGCTCAGACCTCCACATCGTGATGATTGCCCAGTGTTGAGGGCTTCAGCTACTAGGCTTCTGTAAAAAACTGACATCATCAAACTATCTCCACTGTAGTGATCAGAAATGATAGTGCAGAGATTGAATCAGTCCAACTAAATTAGACATAATATGAGCATTGTAAATAAGTGAGCCTTTTATGGAACATGACTCCACTCTTCTCTTAATTGTGACATATTCTGGAAGCACTGTGTATCTCAAGTTTCTACAAATTCACAAGAATATATGTTTAAAACTTACGAATTGACATCAAAATTCAAATGATAAATAGTTAGAGGTTTCTCAAGAGTAGCCATTTTTAAACATTGCTTTAAGATTAACCACCCGCTTACACTGGGAATTAGGTGGAATTCAGCTTGTCTGAATATAACCATGAACATTTTATTAATGCATGCATTAAATTTAAAATAACTTTCTGGTTTGTATCTGGTGTCGTATTTGATTTGATTTGTTTTGGTTTGGTTTGGCCTTTTCAACTCATAGATGCAATAGTGTGAAAAAGTGTGTTATACTTGGCCTATTTTATTTACTAGAGTAATAACTATATTGCTATATATATACCTTACATAGATTAGTCACTACCTAGTCAGGGCAGGAAGATACACAGCATTATGAAAACTCACTCTCTATTATTTGCTGCTATTCTTTGCTCAAATTGCTTGTTAGAGACTGGTCTCTATTCCTCCCTGCTGCTGCTATGTTGTTCATTGCTTGGTATTTTTATTGCATATGCACTCAATTATAAAGATATTACTTTTATTAAAGCTCTTACTATTGCTGCAAAATTTGTATCTTATTTATAGACAACTATGCTCATAGTCCAAAAAAGTCTAAAACTTTCTCCTAGATCTTACCAATTCAGAGCTATATAGTGGCAGTATCTGGCTTGCAGCTAGATAAAGCTCTGCTTTGGTGAAGAGCTTCTAACCAGCAAAGGAGCTGAATTTGTTAGTACCATATGAACTTCTAATGGATAAAAGGAGAGTTAAAAGCTCTTTGAACAAAAAAGTGATGCTATCGCAAAAATGAGTGGGTGTATTAACAAAACTTGCAAGTCTTTATGCTGATAATTAGAGGAGGTTCCTTTCTTCACCTAACAGCACTGTGGAACAACCTTCAAATGGGTACAAAAGGGCAAAAAAGCATCTAAGGTTAGCATGGTGTTTTTTAGAGGGAAGGAGATTTCATGTTTTGGAGCCTTCCTAGAATTTTATTTCCACGTTTCAGCACGCTTAAATCATGTTTTTCTGTTTAAAATTTAAATCTACTATATAGTTTTGCAGAATTGAAATATGTGCAGGGGTATTATACTCATTTAGCTCTGGAGACAACAACTACATTTCCATTGTGTAATGAAATGTCTTTTCTATATACCATAAATGCCAAATACTATTTGAAAAATACAGAATAAACATTAAGAATTTTTAAAAATGATCTTCCAAAATAAAATATAAGTCCAATAAGGGTGTGGTGGTTATCAGCATTTTACATCTAAAAAAATCTCTTTTCATTTTAAATATAATATAGAAAATGAATATCAAATTATTTTCAAAGAGACTGAATTAAGAAAGATTTTAGATTTTTTTTTTAATTGAAATGAAAGATGATATTTGAATAATTCTCAGAATTAAGAAAGAGTTTCTATTTAAAATATCTAGAGTCCTTCAGGAAGTTTTGTTGGAAAAATATCATTACCAAACATAAGTGTTAATTTCTCATTTAAAAGAATTGTTTTCCAACAAAATTCCCTTGTTAAATGAGATTTACTTACTTTTGACCCTATAATATAAAACTTTACAGTATAATTTGTCACTTAAACTTCTTTCTTAATATTCAGTGTGAAAAAGCAGTCACTTAAGAAAGATTCATCCTGCCTTAAAGTAAATGTCAACACACATCAAACCTGAAAATACCTTTCTCCATTGTCTGTGAAGTGGTCCTAGTCATGATTAGCTCAGAGAGAAATACCTCAGTTGAGGGTGTCTAAATTGTCGTCATTTTATCACTGGATTTGAATGAATATGAATTAAATTCATGTCTCCATCGCCCACAAATAAATTTTGATAACGCATTTCTGGTTTCATCTAGCTAAAATTCTCAGCCTGTTAGGTAATCCTTACTCCTCAAATCCACTAAAACACTAGGCTTCCTGAGTTTTCTGCTTTGCCTCAATCACTTTTTAGCATTCACCTACTCCTTCTAACCCCTTGTATCAAACATGATCACTTTCTTTCAAATATGTAGTCTATTCACATTCTACCCATCATTTTTTTTCAGTGTGAGTAGGTTAGCTACTAAATCTAATCAGCAAATGTTACCATATTCTACATTGGGTTTATATAAATTGTTCTCTTCTGGCTCCCACATTGCTTTATACTCTTGAGAGGCTAAAATTTTCCAATAAAAAAAAATAATCTAATATCACCTTCTTCTCCTTAAAATGTCTCTTCAAAACTTTTTAGTGAATTTAGGCGGTCCACTCAAAACCCAAGAAATTAGGAACTACTTAGCTACAGTTGTAGTGATAGTAATCTGTCACAAGTTATTTTGTCTTTTTACTCATTTATCTGCTTCTACTAGTTTTTTATTGCTGTAAACTGAAAAAACCTCACAAGGCACACACCTTATTTCTGCTGAATATGTATATGGCACTAAGGAATAGAATTAAGCTGCTGTCTACAAACACTATTACTACTGCTACTATTACTAGAAATCTTTGATAATTAATAAATAATTAATAGTTTCAGTGACAGAGGACCTTATTTCTACACTGCAAAAGTGGAACAACAAAAACTTAGATATTGAGTCTGAGAGTGAAATCAATGGGACCTGAAGGGCATTAATTTCTTTGCTTTCAGCACCTCTAAGTCCTTAAGACTAAATTAGTAACTCTTGAAAGGATTTTTATTTTGTCCCAAATAATTTTTTGTTTGCTTAGATGTCTTCTTGTAACTATGGAATGTTAGTTTTAATTAATGTCATTTCTCAGAACAAATAATATGAAGATGTTTTTTATTACCTTTGAAACAATACTTTACAGACATTGGTATTCAATGTAGGTTTATAGTCCAAAATCAATTGTGGCACAATCAACATTTCTAACAATGAAACCTTTGTCTGGCAGTGGATTTGGGCTATTAACAAAGCAGGATTATTCATTAGAATGACAATTTCTTATGTGAACACCAATGACAGTACTAAACCAAGGTTTTGTACACTTGGAAAGAATTTCAAATCTTTAAAAATAATTCTCTCCTACAGAGTCTTCTGCAACTTCCTATTGCAAAGATGTAGCATGATACAAGCAATGTCTAATCATACCCCTGAGTTTCATGCGTATAGATAGATCCCCCCCTCTCCTAGAAATTGTGGCAAATCAGTACTTATTCCATTGCACTCTGCAAAAATTTCCTTCCTGTTTCGACTTCAGGGGAATTTGAAAATTGTGGACAGTCAGGGATGAAATTAAGACATTCTTTACAGTCTTATCATTCCACAGGTTCCTCTTTTTAACCCAAATCTTTATCATTTATACCAATTACAGTTTTCTTTTAGCAGGTAAAAGACAGGGACAGGGAAAGTTACTGCTGATGACTGTGAAGAAGTATTCCACAAGATACAATCTACAATGAACATCTGCAAAAAGAGAAGGAAGGGAGGAAGAGAGGGAGGAAAGGAAGGGAGGAAGAGAGGGAAGGAAGGAAGGAAGGGAGGAAGAGAGGGAGGGAGGGAGGGAAGGAAG
>VZTF01006247.1:1750672-1776559 GCA_013397755.1 Cnemophilus loriae | reverse complement strand
GGAAGGACGGAAGGAAGGACGGAAGGACGGAAGGACGGAAGGAAGGAAGGAAGGAAGGAAGGAAGGAAGGAAGGAAGGAAGGAAGGAAGGAAGGAGAAATTTCTGTAGATCTAGTCCAACTAGGTCCCTTACATGGAATACAATAAATTTAATAATAGTAAAATTCTTATCTAATAACTAAGTCAGACCTGAAATTTTCTCAAGGAAATTTGTTTTTTGATAGAAAGTAAGTATGAAGTTAAATGTAAGAAAGTCACGAGTTATGAATACTTCTATTTTCAAAAGTAAATGTCAGGAAAAAAATCTGCTTATTTGCTTAAAAATTATAGAAGATTGTCCCAAAACCAAAATATCTAAACATGTGCTTGCTATCTTTCAGGAAAACTTAAATTACAGGATGATTTTGAGCAACTAGCTCCTGTGGCCTGGACAGTTTGCTACTTGGAAGCACCCCTATAGTGCATTTTAGGTTTAACACATCCCCACAGAAAGGAAGATGATGTATACTCTCAATACTAAAGTTCATCCAGAAGGCTCAGTCAGCACAGGTTGAAAATACAGGTCTTCAAACCAGAACTTTGATTAGATGGGGTAAAGCTTTTTGATAATTTTAAATATTATAAGTAAATAAACATTTACTTCAATAATTAAAGGTTTTCGAAAACAGCAACAAAGATTTTTCTGTTGTATCAATTAATATAATTCAATGCTAGCAAGTTATGTCTGATGAACTACTAAGTCTAAGATATATTTTAAAACTTGATGATAGCTATAAGAATGCCTATTATGCTGCATCAGAGAAGAATAAATCTATTAAGATAACTTAGAAATACATATACATATGTTTAGTTTCTTTTTGGTCAGGTGCACAAAACAGAAATATATAACACATTTCTGAAATATATTTGATGCAGTGCAGTGATATTATACCGTGTTTCAGGGAAAGGTTAAAGAGAAGAAGTACATTCTGAGAGAGAAATTGCTTTGCTAGTTCATGTCAAGCATTCTGCCATTCAATGTATTATACTGCACATATCATCCCTGTGCTGCAGTAGACTGCATTTCAGCTGTGGAAATAAAGAATTTTCAGTGGGATTCAACAGAGTGATCATTGATTTGTGTTATTCTTCTGTGCCTAATGAACAAATTTTACAAATACGTGGTATCCAACAGTCTACCAACATCATACTACAAAATGTAGGAAATAGAAAACTTTGTTACTTAGTCTGCAGCACTCTACCACATTTTCCTTTCTTTTCTCTATCCCTTTCTCTTCTTTGCTCTCATACTTTCTTCATGTATACATGGCTATTTTCCTAGCAGAATAATTGCTTAGATATGGCAATGTTGATAAAAGCAGCGTGTGTTGCTTTGGTGCCAAAAAGCTTTGGCACATCTTGGTGATAGTGACAACCCCATTTCCTTTCACATCAAGTGAATGCCAACGAGAAGAGCATATATATTTCTTACATCTTTTCTCATTGATGACTAAACCTTTGGCCTTTATATTATAAAATATAACTATATGTCATAGTGGTAAGAACATAAAGAAATACATCAAGATTGATATATATCAAATATTTTTCAAGAACTCTCAATTCAGCTTCTGAACACATGAATTGGCTCACAGTTCCAGGAAATTTTAAGGCATGTAAAGATACCTTTTTGTTTCAGTCATGCATTTACATTTAGATAGATGAAACTGGACAAGAAATGTTTCCATCTTGAAAAGAAATAATATCACCAGGCAATTAGACTAATTCTAAATAAAAATGAGAGATCTCAGATGAAACACGATTTCTTTTTTGAGAGAAGTTTTGATTAAGTAATGTCAAAATGTTTATCATCAATGCAATCAACTGATATTCATAGCAGAAAACCGCATTTAAATTATACAGTCATTAAACCTAATAAAGATAGAGTTATACTAAATAGTATTAAATATTACAAAGCATTTAAGTCAAAAGAAGTTAAAGGTAAAAACAAAGAAATATTATTTATTTACATTTTATGACAACTGAAATTAAGTAAGAAAGTTAACATTGTTCAACAGCTGCTTGTCAAAGATTTGTTTTAAATGAAATTATGCTTAATGAAGAAAAGTTGTTCAATTTTTTCCTATCAGTTTTGGATGTAGTGTTTTGGTTATTTTGCTGAATGCACCAGGACACAGAAAACATCTAAAGCTTCTGAATAACATCACAATTTCAATATGCAAAAATCAAATGTGAGAGAATAGCTCCATGAGGAAATTGTTCTGAATGTGCTCCTGCCCTGGGGAGATACAGCTGTTATATGCAACCAACAATGTCAAAAGGAAGAAGAGAAGAAAAAAGAAAGTAGAAGATGACATTAGCCCAAAGGCTTACCTGAAGCAGACAGATGCAAGAACCACACTCACGGGACTCCCTGTTTGCTCTGAGTGAATCACTTATGGACATTGAAGAAAATTATAGCTCCCAAAGAAGAATATTTTGTTTTCTTATAAGAATAAAGAAGGAAACGAGGGAAGAGAAAGTGAACTTTCTAATGTTAGTTTTTAAAACTGTCCGTCCATCAGATGTATAGGCTAGTTTCAACAAGAAAAGAAACCAAAAGTGTCTCTCACCTGTTTGTGGCTTCTTGATATAAAGACTGATTTCTGGTACTAGAGGAAGATGGGGAAAAAAGCATGCTGGCCTTACTTTTAACTGCACCAATAATCAATTACCTGCTTTCTGAAGGCCAGGAATGATTAGATCTGTCTCTAACATTTCTCATTAAAAAAACAATGGGAAACTTAGTGTGGATATTCACTGAGTTTTGCTGGATTTTTAATTGTTGGAACTATTTCCTTCAGTTGCATTTTTTTTTTTTTATTTTGTATCATGGAGGAATAAACCATAAACAATAAACTGGACACAGCTCAAGGTCTATCTCCTAGAGGAGGCTGCCTGAATAGTTTATCTGTCTGCTTTCTTTATTTTGTTACATTTATTGATATTTATTTTTTTAAATAGACATTTATCTGGCCTTGAAATAAGTGTATTAAACCATTGTGTTTGCTTCAGTATTTTTAATTGAGATCCTCTCCAGCTACCCCGGATGATGGTTAGGTTGGCCACCTTTTTTTTAGGAAAGAGTTACCAAAATTGACAAAATAAACTATGTTTTCTATAAGCTAATCATTAAAAGTTATTGATTTTACTAACATTTGGCTTTGCTAACAAAACATTAACGATCCTGTATCCTATTATATGTAAGGGAGCTTTGAGATTTTACGACCAATAACACTTTTTATGTAATCCCATTTATTACTATATCAATGAATATTTTTTGTCTTGTATCAGAGTTGCCTGGATCTGCTTGATTAGCTATTTTAGTAAACAATGTCTGGAAGGTAAAGATCTCTCAGATTACATAAAAATTTTGCTTATTAAATTAGCATCCTTGGTTTTTTTTAGTTTTAGTATAGCATGTTTATGAAAGTAGCTGATATATTAATTATAACATTAGTGCCTACAGTAGGAAAAGAAAACTATGGGAATTATTTCCAGCACTCCCTCTCACCTCCCCCCAGAAGGAATGTCTCATCCGTAGAAAAGGCCAAAATACATAAAGCAGAGTTTATATTTCTATTGTCTGTGCATATTCACTTTGTATTCTTTGAAGTAATATGATTACACTCTTCCCCTTTACTTCACAAAGCATTTACAATGTTCCATTTTGTGTCTCTTTGTCAAGTGGAAGTAGGAAATGCAACTCTACTAACATGATGTTGCCGCTATAGAGTAACATAGTGTTTTCCCTGGCTACTTGTTAAAGTTTGACATATGAGATATCAAACCCATCTCTCGGCACGGATTGCTAGACCAGTCATGTGGCTTCATGGTAGGTAACATTTGTATTGCAGCAAGTCTGAATTTTACGTGCTTAGAATTGGGTATGCCCTTTATGTAACATCTTCATGTATTTTTGAATCAAAGTTTTAAAAAAAGTAGAAATCTCTATGAATCATTATATTCTGTCCTATGTCTCATCTCGATTGCCTGAATGTGGTTCTTAGGATAAACAGGTACTCCATTTGTACTCTATAAGGACATTTTTATTCCTAAGTGGAATTTTGACTTATCTTTAAATCAGACACACCATGTTATAGTACAATGATTTCAAAGATATGCATATTATGTATATTTATAATACTAAATGAAAATATATGTTTATTATATTGGTAGGAATTAATCTATTTCATTTTATTTTTTAGTTCCTTAAAACTTATAAAATACTGGTGTTTTTTAAAAGGTTGCAGGAAATTTTATCAAACATCATTAAAAAAAGATGACCGTTGTTTACACATTCCCTGGACAGTTAACTATTTTTTTATTATTTTTATTTGCAATGCTTTTTTAGGCCAGGCTTTCTTTTCTTCACAATATTTGCTAAGGAGTCATTTGTGGTTTCAACTTGCAGCTTCAAATGTTCTCTTCTGATCTATTACTGCCCTTCTGAAGGGTTTGACAAGCATTACTGTTCCAGCCCCAATCTCTTTCCTCACGGCCCTGCTTCAGGATGTCCTCTACACTCAAAGCTGCAGGCAGAATAACACTTGAAAACAGCTGTGTGATGTTACTTTGTTTATTTCTAAATCTTACAAAAGACATTTTGAAGTCCAGGGCCCTGAGTAACCTTCTGACACATAGTAGGAAGGATGAGAGAACAAAGGTATGTGACGGGCACCACTCATTTATTGCTTAGGTCATAAAAATATACATTTAACGATTAGTGTAATGACAACTTATTTGGACTATTGAAGCACATTCAGACAATCAGAAAGGAAAGTAAATTATAAATGTAATTATAACAGATTGGTGTTATATTCAATGATAATAAGACCGAATCCAGCTTTAAAACTGTGTTCTGATAAGCATTTAAATGACGGGGAAAAAGCTGGGCCATTTACTCTGCTGGATTGACTTTATATGTTCACATAAAAAAGCTGACTCTCATTTTGAGTGATATATTACAAGACAGTAAAAAAACACCATTTCTTGTTGAGATGACATATTTGATCTTAAGTATGATTCAGCTGCCTAAAAAATACCTATTGTCATTTGCTCTGTCCCTCAGTCTCTAACTCATCCTGCTGACACAAGGTTGAAAGGAGATGTGTGCCCTTCTGGACTAGGAATTTAGAGCCAGGCGGGATACCCCAGGGCATCTCAGCTATCCCTGCCTGCCTATTAAATCAGACTGAACTGTACTGGTAGAGCTCTCCTTTGCCCATTAATATTTCAGTATGAATACTTAACTTATTTTAATATTTCTTAGTTTTGAACATCCAAGTGAAATCCTGATATTGTTAAATTACTGAGAAATTTGCAATTTTAATGACTGATGTAAAATCCACTGTTCTGAAAAGTTGGTTCAGAAATACTAGCTATTTGTGAAAGACTAACAAAGTAACCATGCTGTAGCAATATGAATACAAAAGAAATAACTCCTAACTTCGTGTGTAAAAGGAGGAGCTTTGTGCTTACCTTTATTACTCAGAAATAAGGACTTGAACAATGGTAGATAATTCATGAAGATGTCAAGTCACTATTTATCACCAATTAAAAAAATAAAGCAAATATTGAGGTAGTAACAGAAACAAGTAAATCAGCAAATCAAAGAACATTGTTATTCTGCTGTAAAAAAAACATAATTTGCCCACCTTTAAATATATTTTAGAGTAAGTTGAAATGCAAAAATTTTGTAAAAAAGTTAGAGGCATATAATGGATTTACATTAAGGAATGGCTTAGTAACCTGTGACTGTTTGGTCTAGAAAAAATGATAAATGAAAGGAAATGAGATGAAGAACAACAAAAAACAATCGGAGCGTTGTGGAGTGATGATGGAGATAATTGTTTGCTGTCTTTTACTATACAAACACTATACAAACACTGTATCCTTCACCTCTCCTCCTCCTGGTTACTATTGCTGCAGAATAGTGCTGGGGGGGGGTGGACCTTAGGACAACCCAGAAGAGATCCTGGAGGTTTTTTATATCTTAGTGCCTTGCTTTGTTCTTGTATTCTTTCTTTACAAGCCTTGATGAAAATGTAATTATTTTCAAATTAATATGGAAAAATCGAAGGTCATGTGCTTGCCAAGATCTTCTTGATGTTTTATATTGCTGATATTTCAGGACAAAGCAAAATCTAATTACTTCTTCCCAATATCTAACTACTCTATTCCTGATTTCTGCTCCTTTTTCTTTTAACATCTCTCTCACAGAGTCGTAGAATAACACAGGGGTTTGGGTTGAAAGAGATCTTAAATCTCATCTCACTCCAATCCCACTTCCAAAGTCAGGGACACTTTCCACTAGATGAGGTGATTAAGAGATCCATCCAGCTTGGCCTTGAACAGCCCCAGGGATAGGACATCCAGAATTTCTCCGAGAAACCTGTCCCAGTGCCTCACCAGCACCATCCTAAAAAATTTCTTCCTATTATCTAATATAAACCTATTGTCTTTCAGTTTAAAGCTGAAGCTCTCTCCTCTTGTCCTAGAACACCCTTGTAAAATGTCGCTTTTCAGATTTCTTGTAGGTCCCTTTTAGGTACTGGAAGGCTGCTGTAAGGTTTCCCTGCAGCCTTCTTTTCTTCAGGCTTAACAACTCCAGCTCTCTAAGCCTGTTGAAGAAAGAAAAGCATGAGAGACAAAAGTTCTGCTTTTCAGGGTATTGCCAGTTTCTCAAACAGAAACATTCAATGTCAAAACAAGCAGAAGTGTATTTCCAATAATTTTGGTACAGTTGCTTTCAAGAAAAGAATTATTTGCTTTGGAGTCCTTCTTATTTAGCTGTTACTGGAATTTGGATTTGTTTTTAATTTACTTTTCCATGAACTACTTTGGGGCTGAAAAACGTAAAATGGCATTTTAGATTTTTAGGTACTTTATTTTCCCCAAGAAAGTAATATTTCATTTCTAGATCAGTTTATTTGTCTTTCAGAAGACCTATTTTACTGCTTGCATTTGAGAAGTCTTGCAATTTCAACATAGAAAATACTCTAAAGCAAGTCTTGTCATTCTTCTAATCTGGCAAAGAAATAAATAGAAATTTTCAGTTTGAAAAATTCTAGTAAAGAATACTATCTGTACTAATGCATCACATGTATAAAAATAGATTGTTTTGTCTTCTGTACTTCCATGTGTTACTGAAAATAATTGACATAAAAGGAAGTGTTTTAACTTAAAGAAAATATTGCAATGTTGTGACATTAATAATTATTCAAAGTGCTCAACAGTTATAGGGCTTTCAGTTTTTCTCATGGAGATGGGCAAAATAAATATGCTACAAGCATAAACTTAGCCATCATGACATGCCATGCTAATGATTTTGTAAGAGCTATAACAAGAATAGGGCAGTAATTACATAGAAGTTTTATTATCATAATCATCATTATTGTTGTAGAGCTTTTTTATACCCTATGCAATTTTTAAAATTTGAATTATTTCTGTTAATATTATTGAACAAACAGAGAAAACACACAAATCCCACCCCCCAAACACCGAAACAAAGACAAAACACCTTCATTGCGTGGTTTTGAAGTTGTACATCAAATTAAGTAGTATCTTCTTTGTAACAGATAATTTCTCAGAGATCAAATGATTTGTACTTTTAATGATAGACAAAATAATTTTCCTACTGTTTATGGATATGTCTTACTGGTTATGTTAATCGTAATTGATGCTAAGAAGAGCTAGCAATCCAAATGACAGACAAAACACGGAAGAAAAAATGCACTCAGAAAGCATATTTTACAGTTTTGCATTTGCAGAACTAATATTGATGCCAGATAGAAGAATAGTTCTTAAGGAATACTAGAAAAAAAAAAAAGCAAGCATGGAAATTTTGTAACATGACACACAGACTACTTCTACAGATAAAAGGAAAGACACCAAAATTTTAAAGTCAAGTATTGAACCAATTGGTGTTTTGACAGTTGAATTTTCTAAGCTAAGTAAAAAGAGAAGTCTAATTTATAAATGTTAAAATTATTAAAAAAGAAAAAAAAGCCTTTAAACCTGCTACCATGTACCCCTTTTATTCTTTTTTATACGGCCAATACGTTTTTGAGTCCAAAAGTCAATGTCTCTTTAAGAAGAAAGGAGGGGATTGTAATGATGAATTATGTCCAAAGGTCTTCATTTTTGGAATGTGATATTCCTGGAAAGTTATTTCTTCTTACTCAGCCTTGAGTCTGTTTTTCTTATCACAGTGTATCCTTCTCCTGGGTTGCCAGCTGCGGGTTGGTAGTGGCCTCCAAGCTGTTGGCTCCCTCTGTCACATCCCCAGAGCTCAAGGAAAATCTGGGGAAGCAGCAGTCACTAGGTCCCAGTGCAGGAGTTAAACCAGGTAAACCCAGATTGGGTCAAGGTGAGGCTGAGATTCTGCACTACTGGGTTGGCACAGAACCTTCACTTGTTTCATACAAGTAGTGAAAGTCATCTTTAGCAGGCTATAGTAAGGGTATTATTGTACTGCAACACTCTGTGCATTACTATGGAAAAATAGAATAAGGGAAAAATATTTTTAATCATGGCAAGCATTCAAAACTTGCAAACACTAACGAAAAATTATATGTTTGTAATTGTTCAAGGAATAATGATTAAAAATTTTTAAAGAACGATTAAGGTAAATAATAAATCAGTCAGAAAACAATTTCGGAGAAAAAGAAGAAAAATCTCTTGAAAATCCTCTGCTTTTGTCATTCAAAACTAAATGTGAGAAAGTATTACCATAATATTAAATACAAAATACTCAAGTGTCTGTGACTATACATGAACATGTGTCCTTGTAGGTGTACATGTGAGTACTCAAAAAAAAAAGACACAATTTTTCATAAGAAAAGAGACAAATTAGATGACCTAAAAGAACCTTTTTAAACCCTGGATTTTGTGGTTTTCTTCTTGTCTGCATTTTAATGAACTCTTATTTATCACCCCAGCATTAATTTAGAAGTCGTTAAGTAATTACAATGCAATTGATGAAGTAAACAGAGGATTGAATTAGAAAAAGCATTATTGAGTTGTTAAGAAATGTCCTTTCTAAATGTATGGCTGTACAACAAGTAACATAATGTCATGTCTATCTTTAAAATTTTCCATCTCTTATATCCGTGTTTCTGGCTGTCCTATTATTTGTGCCTTCTTGCTCTCTTATTTATCATAAGTTTGTCTCAAATCACTGGACTGAATGCATGTACTACCATCTATTATCCTATAGGATATGTTATTTGATTTCCAGCTGCTATCAGACATTATCTCCATTGAGACCACAGCATCTGCAAGTCATATGTAAATGTCTTGCACAACTTAAGATATTTCAAATTACATTAAACACTTACATTAATGTGATTGAATAAACCACTTTATACCTAATAAAGCATACCTAATAATGTAACTTTCATAGCAATAAAGTATTTTTGTGTTATATGAGGCTTTTCCCTCATACAGATTAGTACTGCAAATCTTGATCTCTAATGGAACTTCTGTTTGTCTACTGGCTAGACAGAGACAAATAATTTGGATGAGACACGTAGCTTTTAGGTAATTAAATTGAATCTGCTAAAATTATGTATTAAACTTTGTAAAGTAGTTCAAACTGTAGGTGAATGCAAAGGTGCAACACTGTGCTAAAACTAAGATATATATTGTCCTTTTTTTGTCTGACACTTGTGCCAAATTTACATGAGGAGAGATATATTCAAGTGCTAGATTTATTCTCCTACTCTGTGTCTCAGGAATAGTGTGGTTATAAACCTACCAAGCAATAGTATAATATTTATGGTTTTTGAAATTTCAGGCTGTGAGTGGATAGGCCTGACTTGGAAGAACATAGGCTCATATTCACAAAATAAATTCCGAAATGTCACAGACTTCAGTAATTGGGCAGATGAGCCTCTGCAAAGAAGAAATAAGGTGAGAAAATTCCACTATTACTTTTTAAGAATTAAATTAGGAAGAAAAAGAAAAAAAAATCCATGGAGAAATAAGAGTAAGATACAACAGAAAATTATTATACACATACAGACTCTTACAAAGGCTCCAGTGAGTGAGAGACACTTACTGAAAATTACATTTTAAATACACTAGAAGTTTGCATTTTATTTACAAAGACATTCTAAAAATATCTTTTAACAGGAAAATATTATGAAGCTGAGAATTATTAAGGAAGTAACAAAAGAGGGCAGCTTGAAGTCTTTCTCCCTCTGTAGACTGCAAATATTGATTTCCCAAGCAGATATAACGAGAGAATTGTAAACCAGGCAAATCTTATTAATCCAAGAAAATCATCCACTCTTTGATTTAGGTATTTTAAGAAGAAACTGGAAAAAAGTTTTGGCTAAACGGGAATTCCACAGAATGCAAATGAAATTCAGAGGCTTGCAGATGAAATAGATATATTACTTTGGTTTCTTCCCTAAGTGACTATTGACTTGTCATGAAATGTCTGCAGTATGTCATAAAATTTCACTCTGTTGGGTTTTTTTTTGCTACAGATAACAATGCAGTGTATTCACTACTCGTACTTGAATGTCCCTTTTCAATATCAATTTCCAGCTAAAATTATTAATTTTTTCCACTGGTGGCTATGTATATTAGTTTTCCCCAGTATCAGCTGCCAGCTACTGAATTTTTAGAACAATATAATATTGTTTTTATTCAAATGATTTAAATGTTATTTTTCTCATTACATATTTCAATATTAGATTAAAACCTAATGAATAATTGTAACTATTCTGTTGCAACCTGAATGTAAAGCTAAATAAATTGGCATGTAGTATCTTGCTTAAAAATTATGCTATATCAACTCTAGTGTATATATTCAGACTTGTCTATATGAAGTGTTTATGGGGAAATATTTTCTTATTTTTTAAAATTTTATATAAAGGTCATGGCCTTAAGAGACATGGGAAGATACCATCAAAAAATGTAACCTGTTGATTTTAATTCAAGAAACTCAGATTGATCTTCTTTCTAGTTCTTTAAAGGCTGGTAAAATGGGACACAAAAGTGGATAATATCATGAATCTTCACTCTCCTAAGTAGCTCAGTAATCCTTAGCTTACTAATGAAAATAGCCACGTCTACCAGCTCCGTTTTTTAAGCAACTCCATGGTTTTGACCTGTTTTGGGATCCTTGAGTACAATTTATCAATGATACAGGAGAACTGTACTATAGCAAGATTTTTGTCAGTCTATGGTTTCTAAATGGTATGTTTTCGTACAGATAATGTCTAGCTTTAGCAATCAGGGAGAATATTACGCAAATCAGATCTGCAAATTTTTAGGTTTTAAGGTCCCTTCAAGAATGGCTTTCTAGATTGCTCTCCTGGACACAAACATGTAAATTCTATCTCTCAATTTAGACAGTTTGGATCTGGGTTTATGACACTCTTTTTCAAGTCTCTGACTAGAATCTTGTCTTCCTCAACTTTCTGAACAGCATCCTAAGGAAAGGGCTACAGATGTCATTTATCTGAACTTTTGTAAAGTTTTTGACATGGTTTAAGAAACTGTTAAAATCATCTAGTCTCAACTGCCACAGGCAGGGACACCTTCTACTAGATTAGGTTCAGAGCTACCAGGATCCACCCTGGCCTTGAACACTCCAAGATGTGGACATGCAAAACTTCTCTGGGTCCCCTGCAGTATTCTGCTCTCTAAATTGGAAAGAGATGGATTCAATGGGTAAACTGTTAAGTGGGTAAGGAATTGATGTGAAAGTCACATCCAGAGGGTAGTGGTCAATGGCTCAGAGTCCTGATGGACATCAGTAACATCATGGTGTCCCTCACGGGTCCTTATTAGGGCCAATGTTTTTTTAATATCTTCATTAATGACATAGAATAAGGGGTAGAGTGCACCCTAATAGAGTTTGAAGATGACGCGGAGCTGAATGGTGTGGTTGATACAGCTGATGGGCGGGATGCCATTCAGAAGGACCTGGACAAACTCAAGAAGTCAACCCGTGGAAATATCATGAGGTTTAACATGACCAAGAGCAAGGTGCCACACCTGGGTTGCAGAAAACCTCTGACATCAATAGAGGTTGGGAGATGAACAGATCGAAAGCAGCCCTGCCAAGAGGGACTTGGGCGTGCTGGTGGAGGAGAGGCTTGACATGAGCCAACAATGTCCACTTGCAGCATAGAAAGCCAATTGTATCCAGGCCTTAATCAAAAGCAGTGTCCTCAGCAGGGTGAGGGGGGTGATCCTGCCCCTCTACTCTGCTCTGGTGAGACACCCCCCAGGAGAGCTGCATTCAGCTCTGGAGCACCCAGCGCAGAAAGGACGTGGACCTTTTGGAGCAAGTACAGAGCAGGGCCGCCAAGTTGATTAGATGGATGGAGCACCTCTCCTATGAGCAAAGTCTAAGAGAATTGGGATTTTTAAGCCTAGAGAGGAGAAGACTTTGGGATGACCTAATTGTGGCTTTCCAGTACCTGAAGGGAGCCTAAAAGAAAGAGTGAGACTTTTTATGAGGGTGTGTAGTGATAGGACAAGGGAGAATGGCTTCAATCTGAAACAGAGTAGGTTTAGATTAGCTTTTAGGAATAAATTTTTTACAATGAGGTTGGTGAGGCAATATAACATCTTCTCCAGAGAACGTCTCAGTGCCCTAGCCTTTGGAGTGTTCAAGGACAGAGTGGATGGGGTTTTGAATAACCTGATTTAATGAAAAGTGTCTGTGTCCATCGCAAGGCAGTTGGAACTAGATGATCTTTAAGATCACTTCCAACCCAAGCCATTCTATGATTCTCAGAAGACAAGATTTATAAGCATTTCTCTACAGTTTGTGGAAGCCAATACATAGCATCACAATCCAGTTTTCTCCCACTCAAAAAACCCAAATATGTTCAAGAGATTCTCAAAACACTCAAAAGAATGTTACCTTTTTATCTCAAATAATAGGAAACCATAGAAGCCTAAGAAAGGGCCATGGTTTGGGTTTTTTTCATGGCATGATCATAACAGTCTATCCAGTTCTGGGGTTAGACTTAATTTCCAGTAGACTTTAACACATCAGCGAGGGTGTAGCTATTCCTGTAGATTAAACAAAATAATTAAACTCTGGACGTTCAGATCAGTATAGATTTCTTTAGATTTTTTCTTATGTAGGTGAGTCTTGATGTACCACCTTGTTCACGAGTGAAATGTCTAGATGATGTGAGAGTATTAACTATAACCAGCTAAGGAATACCAACAATGATGAGATTATTATTACCAATCATATTGTTATTATCTCGACGTAGAAGAGATTTACAGTTAATAGCGAATCACATTCTTGCATCACATTCCATTAGATTCATCTAAGACAATCATCATACACTTATACTGACTATGACTTTTACTAGATAGCTGTAAAAATGGTTTTCAAAAAGAGGTAGAAAATTAGTTCAGCCTCATCAATTTCAAAAAAGGTCAAATAATTATTTTATATTGTTTGTTCAGATTACTTTTAGTCTGTGAAGGAATGTTAGCTGAAACTAGAATTGCATCTGAATATCTGATTTCTTTTGAATTGTGTTCTTATTTTCACCTGAATATGCTTTTCAAGTATTCTCAATACTCCTCTTGCTAATCCTTAGTAAATTAATATGGAGTTGGTTACTATCCTTTATCTCCAAACTGAATTAGCAAAATTAACATTTACAGCCACCATTAAATTTGATTATAAATAAACATACTTTACAGACAGTAATTTCAAATCAAACTGTCTTTGTCTTACTTAGCATTTACTAATTGTCATTTTATAAAACCAGTATTTGTAAAATAAATAGTTCTGCTCAATTTAACTTAATTAATTGTGAACTGAATAACTATTCCTTCCTCCCTTTAAAGAAGTAACAGGTGGAAAGCTGGAGTCGGAAATCCTTCTATGCCAAGAGAGGAATCAAGAATGAAGCTACCTAATAGCAATGATGACTTAACCACTCACAGATTTTTACAAATATTTCTATTTTTAAAAAAAAAACATTTATCTTATTACCATTTTGTATGACCTATAGCAATTTTCTTCGAGAGGACATAATTAGCATTTTGAATCTATATTTAAAAAGATCTTCCACCAACCAAAAAGTGTTATTTGAATTTGTTGGCTTTCAGCTTTCTGGTCACCATTCATATGCATTTAAATAACTTTTACATTAATTATAAAATATAATCTGATGAAAACATATTCAGTTAATTATTTACGGATATAAATATGTAAAATTGTGAGCATCTTAAAAGTTCATTATGAAGATGATTTTCCCATGAAGGACAGTGAATCCCTCTGATGCATACTGCAGTGATGTCTTCTTTTGAAAAGTGTGTAAATTATGGGGCTTATATAACTTAAGTGAAAATCTGCCTTATTAGCATAGCTCTTGAAATATACATTATTTTCACAGATGTAAAGGAAAGATATATCACATTCAATAGTTCTATGTACCACTATATGAACCTGTTTGCTCTTCCTCTCCATATAAAACAGATTGTGATGGAGCTGCAGCACCTCAGAAAATTTAGATAAATACCCAGCAGGTGATGAATAAAATAATTTTTTCTTTCCTGATTTGCCAAAACTTGTTACAAGCCTCTGGAAAAAGAAAAAAAAAAAAGCCTTATCTGTATATGCAGAAAATTATAATTGTTTTCCATTGAAACAGAAATAGTAGTTCATAGAGTTATATACATGTCTTCCATGTACGGAGAAGAGAGATGGAGTTCACAAAGGAACACCTGTCAAAAGACGTGTGTTCAACAGATTTGTGGGTATTTTCTCTATCCAGACAAGTCATATCTCCAAAAATAGATATAAAGGACAGAAAAATGGTTGGGTGGAAGTATGAATGTGCAAGAGAAAAAAAGCCAAAGTCCCTTTGGAGATACTTATAGGCAGCACACCCAGCTCTAGAATAAATAAATCAGTTGTTGCTTTCTGGGGTTGCCTCCACCCAGAGAGCACAGGAAAAAGAACAATGTTGTGGTTTGACACCGGCCCAACGCCAGGCACCCAAAAGAGTTGTTTGCTCACTCTCACCTGTCACAGATGGGCAGTGGAGAAGGAAAAAAATTAACGAAGGGTTCATGAGTGAGATAAGGACTGGGAAAAAACACTTCAAGGGCAAAACAGGCTCAGCTTAAAGTTGAGAAGTGAATTTATTACTAACAGAATCAGAAGAGGATAATGAGAAGTTAAATAAGTCCTTAAAACACCATTTTCCCCCCAGCCCCTCCCTCCTTCCCGCTGACAGGGCAGAGAGAGAGGGCATGGGGGCTTTTGCGTCAGTTCATCACCCGAGGTTTTCTTCTGCTGCTCTGGGAGAGGAGTCCTTCCCCTGTCAGACTGTGAGGTACCTCCCACAGGAGACAGTTCTCCGTGAACTCCTCCGGCTTGGGTCCACTCTCACGAGCAGCAGTCCTACTGCACCTGCTGCAACATGAGTCCCTCCCACGGGCACACAGTCCTCCCAAAATTACTGCAGCGTGGGTCTCTCTTCCACGGGGTGCAGCCCTCCAAGGACAAGCTGCTCCAATTGGCAGCAGGGGCCCTCTCTCTCTACCAAGTGCCCCACCAGATCACAGCTTCCTCCAAACATCCACCCACTCCAGCATGGGCACCTCGCCCACTGGCTGCGGGTGGATCTCTGCATCCTCCGTGGATCCATGGGCTGCAGGGTGATAACTTGCTTCACCATGATCTATACCATGGTATACACCATGGTCTACACCATGGCCTGCAGAGGAATCTTGGCCCTGACGCCTGGAGCACCTCCTCCACCTCCTTCTCCACTGACCTTGGTGTCTCCATGTTGTTTTCCCTCAAGTATTCTCACCTCCTCCTCTTCTCTGACTAGAAGAATAAAACTCTGTATCTTTTGTTCTGATTTTCTTCTTAAATATGTTATCACAGAGGCATTCCCAACTTCCCTCATTGGTCCAGTTTTGGCCAGCAACATGTCCATCTTCAGAGCCATCAGGGATTGACTCTGCTGGACATGGTAGAATCTTCCAGCAGCTTTTCACAGAAGCCACCTCTGTGACCCCCCTGCTACCAAAAACCAGGCTGTGCAAAACCTATACAAACTAATTCCCCAGTTGATGCACTGGTCTGGGTTTACATGACGAGGTTTGGGGAGGTGAGGTCTTTGGGTATATATTCTGTGAGAAGAGGCCATGGGCTCCCCTGTACGTCTGAATAGCTTAATACTTTTGAATTCTATTCTTACTTATACGTACTTAAGAAACAATAAAAAAAATTTCCTAGTCCAGTCTCTGTCTGTGATGGTTATGGGCTAGTTATTTCCTTGTCTTTCTCTTGACTCAGTAGGTTTTTTTCTCTTACTTTCTCACCTTCCCCTGTAAAGAAAGGGGCATGAGATAGCAGCTGGATTAGCTCTCAAGTCAGCCAAAGTCAACCCTCCACATGCACTTTTTAGTGAAATGTCTGCAGTAAAGCCACCATCTTCTTCCTATCACATTAAGTTATATCATCTTATGCAGAATAAAGTTTGCAATAACCATATTACTATATGGCTGTCTTTGCATTTTTCCAACATCCCTAAATCACAAATAATAATAAACATAACTAAGAACCTTAAATGAGCATAATGAAATATGTGTTAATCCAGAATCATCTTGACAAAACAGAAAAAATATCTCAAGCTTGAGAACTAGACTTTTTGGCACAGACTGTCATACACACACAAAGAGAACTCTCTGGTACTACTCCTATGTGCCAAAGCTAGCCACTCCAAAGGACTCTACTCTTGGAGACTCCAAAAGTCTTCTGGAACAGCCCTGTGAGGAACAGGAACAGACTGTCCATTCCTCTCTGTCATTTATTTGCATTCTTACCTACCTCTGAGCTCTTTGCTCCTCTGGGCTTGTGGAGATGGGCCTTTGATGGTCTGATGGCTCCTGGGATGGGTCTAGGAGGAGCTGAAACAGACTATTGAATGAATTTTCCCCACCACTCATTTCCTCTGTGTGTTCCTTTGTGAACGTTCAGACAAGTTTTCTGTCACATGATTTAATACAAAATATGAAAGTCATACATGAAAAAGTCATGTAGATCTGATCTTACTTTCATTAAAGTCAAAGAAAATTTGTTGCTATATGTTGTATAGCTGAGATGAAAGCATATATAATCATCACTTTAAAATGGATAAAAGAAATTTTTGGCATATAAAATTAACCTTTATACCTATAATTACTTTGGTACTCCAAAGAAGAAAAAATAATCAAACAAAAGTATAACAGTAAAGTTGATTAGTTTTCAATTTTGAGGGATAATTTATTGCAAAACTTCAATGACTTTTAAAGAACAATTCATTTAATCTCAAAGTAGTGTGCTTATTAAGACTTTTAGTTGCCACTTGTAGGAAAATTTGTAGAGGATGTTATGAGAAATTTATGAGCAAAATCTCAGGTTTTTCTGATCATTCTCACAGCACATAGAAAGAATTATTTTCTTCCAAGTAAAGAAAGGCAGTAAATGATATATAGAAAAGAGAAATTGCAGCAGTTTGGCCCAAAGTCAACCGCAGAATATTAGTGAATTCTTTTCTGACTGGCTGGTGGTTCCATATCACACTCTTTTTCTGCAGGTTAAAGTATAATCCCAGAATTTGGGAAATGGCACAGTATGAAAAAAATGTAATAGGTACCTTTGTAGGAGAATAGTGAGAAATATACGCTGTACTGAATCATAATGTTTGCTTATTCCTTGTATGATGCAATAATTTTCTAGCCCTCAGTCACAGGACACAAGTGATTAGAATTGAATTGCTACAGTAGTCCGCAGTGGGAGTAAGAATTAGAGTATGGGGACACTGAACTCTTTGTCCTGGGTTCATATTACTGACACTATCAGCAACTGACTGGGACAGCCTAAATTTTTTAGTGTGTGTATCCTCCAGACAGCATCACAGACAAGGTTGGTGCTCTGTTCTTTCTTTATGGCTGGGTAACTAAGCTAAAACAGAATAAGCTATTTCTAGCTTTCTAGACTATAGAACTGTTGATTTATCATGCTTTCTGGAGAAACTGTAGTACTAGACAATTCAATACAATTCTTTCTCAGTAGATCCCCTTTGAGGATTAAGGATTAAGGTTGTTCATCTGACCCTGCAGGTAAATGGCACTGTGCAACCCACAACCATATGGTGCTTTTCTTCCTCAGACCAAGTAAGTTTTTTTTATAGGACTTTTCCCCAACATTTAATGATTTCAAATGCTGTGCAGGCACTATCTGGGAGGATGTTGCTGTCTGAGTCAAAGTCATCACTGGTGCTGGCCTAGAAATTAAATGGTGTAGATGATCATGTATCAGTGGAAGGCCCATTTTCTGGTCTTGGTATATTGAACTAAATTAATTTTATGCCAAAAACAAAGACAGGTTTGGTGATCATTTTTGTGTCTGAACAAATCAACGTTACTGAGAGAGATGTTTCTATGACACATATTTTTCTGTTGGGTGTGTTGTATCTATTTTGATATTGTGCTATCATCTGGAATGATCTTTATAAACAGAACATCACACACGAATAAATTGTTGTAATTTAAATGGTTACATTTAAAATATACTTATTAAGGCAGAAAGACTATATTTCTTTAATGTGTTCACATATTATTAGCCTCACATATGTCCTCAGGAGCACTCCATATCTGGATTCTGGAAAAAAAACATTTTTAGGATGCTCTTTTGAACTAAGATGCTTGTCTGAACTAAATATGTAATTTCAAACCATCAAAACACAAACAGAACAGTGTTTTTTTCTGTTATTTTTCTCACCTTTTAAGGTACTTGATATCATTAAGGTAGGACTACTACCAGATTTTGAGTTTGACAGGGTTTTTTCCATGTCTTAACCATATCTTGGCACCAGTAAATAGCGATAGTAATAATTTCTGCTCTTCATCTGTGCAATTAGTTTTCAGTGTGCTCATTCTTGTTTCCCTTGTGATTTCTAGCCATGCTAAGGTATAAAAGCTTCAAGAAAATGCTATTTTTTAATTTCCTGTTGCTGTAGCTGTTTTTTGCTATTTGACTTCTGTACTCTGCATACAGTGCTAGTGGTTTCAACTGCAGTTTAGTCAATAATTGAACAAAAGAAGTCCAGGATAATGGTAAAATTCTTTAATTTCAGAGCTTTAATTTTAATAAAAATGCTTTTGTTGGACTCAGACTAGATTCTCATTTTTGTTGGCAGTTATTGTATTTTATTTATTTGTCTGTGCCTCAGAATGTTAGCTTTCAGATGTTGCCAGTCCACACAAGATAAAAATTTTGCTGATTTACAGTTAGAAGTGTCTAATGTTTGTCTAAGATCGCATTTCACAGATAGCACCATTTGAATTAATGGAGTCTTTCTTGTATTTAAATTCAGACATGCGTTTAAATACCAGAATTAGGAAGACCAAACTTGCCACTGTAGTCTTTTAAAACACCTTGCCAATGTTATGGTGGGAGAATTTGTAATAAGAAATCATGTGATCATTCTTAGTCTACTCTTTTCATACCTCATATTTTGTTTCAGCATTTATAATTTTAAAACAGTATCAACACTCTTTCCAGCATCACTGTCCCAGCCGAAACCAGCACACACACAGAGCACTGGATGTACCTTAATATATTATTCTTGTTTATTGTTCTCTATGAACCTAAATGTGTATATATACTGTTGTAATATACTGTTACACAAATGAAAAAATGAAGTACCTTGCTGGTATAAGTTGCTTACAAGTTCAAAGACAAAGAACACAAAGACGGCACAAAGTTCTCAGTCCGTACTTTCCTCTTCAAACGGGAGATGAACTTAAACATCAACTGTACTCTTTCCTTACGGTAGCGAAAGCTCCAATTAATTACATAAATTGAAAATTAGCCTTTTATGTAAGTTTTCTTACAAGACTTTTCAAAATTCTTTTCTGTCTCTGACTATTTAAGGTATTGTACTAAGATATGTAGTTCATCACCTAACATTTTTCTCATTTTACTTTCTACTTTCTTCTTATAAATGTCATATTCTAAATATATGAGCCATGACAGTATGTACTTTATTGTATCACATGATTTTAATCTTAACATTGTATCAAGGCTGTATGGAGTTTTCATCTACATTAGGCTCACTAAACTGAATAGAAAGCTGACAACTTGCTCCATTCCATTCTTCATTTTCAGATGTTATTTCCTGATTGTTTCCAGATTTCCAATATCTACTAGCTAGGCAGAGGAGTGATTGATTGCAGCACTGCAAAGAAGGACTTGGGGGTCGTGGTTGACAGAAAACACATCTTGAGCCTTCAGTGTGTGCCCAGAAAGCCACCCCTATCCTAGACTGTGTCAAAAACTGTGACCAGCAGGTCAGAGGAAGTGATTCTGCCCCTCTACTCTGCTCCCATGAGACCCCACCTGGAGTACTGTGTGCAGTACTGTGTACAGTTCTGGTGTTCCCAATGTAAGAAGGACATGGCACTGTTGGAGCTAACCCAGAGGAGTGCCATGAAGTTGATAAGGGACTAGAGTGCCTTCTCTATGAAGACAGGCTGAGAAAGTTGGGGCTGTTCTGCCTGTAGAAGAGAAGGTTGTGTGGAGACCTCCTAGCAACCTTCCAATATCTGAAGGGGGCCTGCAAGAAGTCAGAAAGGGACTGCTCCTCAGGAACTCTAGCGATATGACAAGGACTAATGAGTTCAAACTGAAAGAGAGGAATTTAGGCTAGATGTAAGGAAGAAATTCTTTATTGTGAGAGTGGTGAGACACTTGAACAGGTTGCCCAGAGAAGGGGTGGTTGTCCCATCCCTGGAAGTGTTCAAAGCCTGACTGGATGGGGCATTGAACAACCTGGTCTAGTGGTAAGTGTCTCTACTCATAGCAGGGGGTTGGAACTAGATGATTTTAATGGTCCCTTCCAAACCGAACCATTCCATAATTCCACAATTCTATGATGTCATGACCCTAACTTGCATATATATTTTTTTATCAATTAGCAGTCTTAGTGTGTTTAATCCTGAACTGAATGAAGTTTATGCTACTGTTAATAACCAGCTAAAAAACTACACTTGAACATGGCTTCAGAGTCAACACATTTTGTCTACCGAAATTTTTCAATGAAATCTAGATTCCAAAGTTAATCACTTTAGTTTATAAGGTATTTGGTCCTCTAAGTTCCTGCAGAATACATATACTGTGATTCCAGTGAGGACTGCAGGAAATAAGATTGTGCAGAGTTTTGCATAAGGCTCAGAAAAATTTAGAATAAAAAAGAAATTTCTTTTATTAATCAATCTTAGCAAATAAGACTGGATCCTGCTCTAAAAACAAGTAGAATAATTTATTTAAATTTCATCTGTTCTTGCTGCACTGGGAGATACAGTAGTCTTAAGTAAAGCACATTTATTCTTTTCTTAATTAAGAAACGTATGTGCACAGAAGCAACACAATATTTATCCAAGGCTGGATGAGGCCCTAAGCAACCCAGTCTAGTGCATGGCATCCCTTCACATGGCTTCGTAGTTGGAACTATACGATCTTAAAATCTCTTCCAACCCAAGCCTTTCCATTCTTCTGCTATTATCACAATGAAGTGATTCTAACCCAAGGTCTGGCCATTAAATAGGACAGGAAGAACTAGAGCATAGGAGTCATGTTGGTACTCTAGGACAGTAATCCATTAAGTTGGAATGCATAGGTAATCACACATTCATTGAAAGGCAGTGTCACAACAAATAAAACTTAATGAACTCTGGCAATTACTAAGGCAGACCTTTTATTAAAAGCTATTTTGAATGATTGGACAGTACACAATATAGAAGGAGCATTCCAAGATCTCTAGAGTTATAGGTTTAAAAATGTTCAGCAAGTTCATCAATCATATAAATTTATATTTGCTTTCTGCAAGTAAAGGTGCTAGAAGCACTGCAGCCTCTCCCACCAAAGTCTCATTTGCCAGCTAATCAACTGTCTGATGATCTGTATCTGCAGTGTTTAAGATCCCATAATAAGAAATATAAGACAAAATATTCTGTATAATTCATAACATATTTGGCACTTGCAGTTTTGGGTTACTGCATTCCTAAAACTGTTTAACATTCTGGTAGGTTATAACAAAATTTCTTACACTGCACTATTTGAATAATACACTCTAACAGTCTGTCTTGAGTATGAATTGGTGATAGTAATTTGGTTTTGTCTACAGTCAGATAACATAACCTAAATATTTGGGTCTGGAATCCAGCAAAGAAGTCTAGTCAGAAAGTTAGGAAGGCAGAAGACAAAGGAATTTCAAGATGGGACTTGGGACAGGGCCAGAGGCAGCGCTGAAGACAGGTACCTTGTAGCATGGGCTGCCTGAGCTGAAATTGGCCTCCGGGCAGGGGCTATGATTGAAGGTCATTCAGAGTCCAGTATCATCCTTAGGGTCCTGACATTGTCTTTCCTGAATTTGTATTTCAGGAAGATTTGGTCATTGGTTTGCTGTTCCTTGGAACTTCTTTTTTGACTAAAGATGGATGCAATATTTGCCTTTTTCCAGTCCTCAGGTACTTCTTCAGATCACCAATTTTTTCAGATCTGCCCCCGATGAAGACCATGGTGAGGCAAGCTGTCCTCTTACAGTCCCTGGAAGTTTATGGTGGAGCAGATCAGTCTGCTGCCCAGGAAGGACCCGGCAATGGATCAGGTAGATGCTCAAAGGATGCTGTGATGGGAAGACTATGCAGTAACAGACTCCAAGCAGGACCTGTGAACCTATGGAGAGAGGAGCCCACACTAGATCATGTTTGCTGGCAGGACTTGTGACCATGCAGGGGACCCACCCTGGAGTAATTTCTTCCAGAAGGACTGCATCCTGTGGAACAGACCCAGTTCATGAATAAGTGCAGCTAGTGGAAGGACTCACATTGGAGAAGTTAATGAAGGACTCTGTTGTTTGTAGAAGGGGAAGAGTGTGAGGAGTCATCCTCCTGTGGAGTGAAGGAGTGGCAGAGACAATATGTCATACAGACTGCAAACCTCCTTCCCCACTCCCCTGCACTGCTCCTGTGGAGGAGGTAGAGAATTTGGAAGTAAACTTAAGCCTAGGAGGAGGGAAGGAGTGCGGAGTAGGTGGTTTAAAATTTAGTTTTATTTCTTATTACCCTACTCTTTTTTATTTGATTTGCAATAAATTAAATTAATTTTGCAGGGTCAGTGCAGTTTTGCCCATGATGGCAATTGCTGAGTGATCTCCCCTTCTCTTTATCTTGATCCAACAGCCTTTTGTCATATTATTTCCCCCCTATTTAGGTGAGTAAGGAAGTGATAGAACTGATAGGCACCTGGTGTTCAGTCAGAGTCAACTCACCACCCCAGCCATGGGATACAGTCCTTCCAGCACTTTTCCAAGATATGTTCCTCCCACAGGGTGCAGTTCTTCAAGAACTGCCCCAGCATGGGTCCTTCATGGGTCAAAATTTGCTCCTGCATAGTCTCCTCTCCACAGGCTGCACAGTCCTTCAGATCATATCCACCTACTTCACCGTGGGCTGCACCATTAACCTCCATGGGCTGCAGGGGCACAGCTGCCTCACCACGGTCTTCACCACGGACTGCAGGGGAATCTCAGCTCTGGCACGTGGAGCACCTCCTGCCCCTCCTTCTTCACTGACCTCGGGGTTTGTAGAGTTGTTGCTCTCATATTCTCACTCCTCTCTCCCAGCTGCTGTTGCATATTTTATGCTTTCTTCAGCATATTACCACACAGGTGCTACAAATATCACTGTTTGGTTTGGCTTTGCCCATCTTGCAGCTGTCTGGAACTGGGTCTGTGTGACATGGGGGCAGCTAGTGCTTCTAGTGCTTTCTCAGAAAAGCCATCTCTGCAGTCCTTCTCCCTACCAAAACCTTGCTACATAAACCAAACACATCTTTGCTGCCTACACTTTTGCCCAGTTCTCACTGGGCTGTGGTCATGTTTCCTTGATAGGTCCATTTTAAAATTCTGATTAAGATGCCAGCAAATATGATGGGAAGGATGGTCTTGCCCTGTTTTGTCATGTGGTCCCTGTCATGTCTTCCTCAAAAGTGGTCCCATGGCCAAAGTTCTGCAAGTGACATCCACCGGACATCCAGGTGTTCACCCATCTGTAAGTTTCCTTATTACATGTGCCTCTTGTCCCACTAGCAGGATTAAGGATGGCATCACCTGGACCCACACGCTGTTACCCTAGTTCCCTGAGCCCCACAGTAAATCCTGATACATTCGAGAAAGTGATGACACTCCAAAGACTGGATGCAACATTTCAAATTTAACCAACCAACCAATCAACCTGCCAAAAGTGTACATCCAGTCAGCAAACAGATGCCCTGATCTCCCAGAGTCTCCAATTTCAGTCACACATGGCTGTCTCTTGTTTCTGACACGTTGATCAGGTTCAGCTGGCTTAGATACCTTCTCAGAAGGAACTTGTTCATTTCTGCTGCTACATCTTTCTGAAGAAAGCCTTCTGTAGATTTCTGCGATGGCAATAGGCGTCTACAGAGGAAGAAAAACACTACACGCTGCCATAAGTCACCATGTTGGGAGTCTTCATTGTCTGCCCATTTGATTGTAACCTCTGACTTTCTTTTTCTGCTCTGAAATCTAAGAACAATGTGCCAGTCTGTTTTTCTTCTTCTCTGATGCCAAACAAAACCACTGGACATAATTGCAAATGGTTTATGTTGTTCAATTTCTTCTTTCCTCGAAAGCTCTTTACTGTGCAAATAACTGGGTGTTCCGGTTTTGGCTGAGGAAATGTTAATTTTCTTCACAGTGGGTGGTATGGGGCTGTGTTTTGGATTTGTGCACAGGATTGATATTTTAAGAGATGTTTTTGTTCTTCAAATGTGCAACAAAGGAAAACAGAAAGAGTACACAGAAAGGAGTAAATATCATCACTGAGAGAATGGTTAGCTTGAAAATACCAAGAATTTATTTTAAAACTTCAATTATGCAATCTATTGAATGGTTAATTTAATATTGTATGCTTTAATAAATAAAATGTATATATATTATTCAAGCCTTTGCAAGGAGAAATTTTAAAGCACGTTGATAGAAACTTCTTATATTTAAATCTGTACCTCCACTCTTCTAAAACTTTCTCAGTAGCATTTTGAGTAGCACTCACGGATGATTACACAGAGACAAAAAGATAAATATAATAAAAGTAATTTGGCAGCCTCTTTAATTTCAAACTCTGTAGATGAAAAATTTACTCTACCTAGGAAACGTACAGCATAGTAACAGCTGAATTTTATTCTGTTGGAAGTATTCTTTTGGGTTTGTTTGGATTTTTAAAAAGTGATAAATGTTTACTTGTTCTGACATCCATTGTGAGATCATTAAATTCCTACATTTATCAAGAAACAAAAGCAAGATAACTGTCAATACGTGTTTGTGCTCTTACAGGTTAACTAATATGAAATCATTATTGATATGATGCTGAAGAATTCACAAGTTTAAAATACTGGTCTGTGTTTTTCTTTTCCCAGAAGGAATAGAATAAAGAGAAAATGAGTGAATGAGACAAATGTGTTTGTTATTCTCCCTTTTTTCACCCTTGCATTAGGTATGTTGGTAAATAAATTAAAGATTTTGAAAACAAAGTTATCTCTGTTTAGTCTTTCTTCACCTTATTTTTTCTGTATGTCAGGTACAGAGGAGAAACAATTTTCAGAGGGTTGCATGCTGTATTTTGCTTTTGGACGCTTGTCCGTAAAGATCATGGTCGAATAAGTTCAATTTGCAATAAGGTACAGTAGTATCCATGTCACCTAAGCTATCTCACTGTGGACCTAAATGGCCTTTGTGGAAGACAGAAAAAAAAAAAAAAAAGAAAAAAA
>VZTF01006247.1:1718096-1750625 GCA_013397755.1 Cnemophilus loriae | reverse complement strand
AAAAAAAAAAAAAAAAAAAAGAACTGAAAATGAAGCAACTGCACTCGTTCTTCCACTGGGAGCTGGAATTAATTGCTTGAAGAGAAAGAAGACTTCATCTCTCTCTCTTTACTTTTTTGGACTGTTCTATGTCTAAAGTACTTAAATGAAGTCTCTTTAGAGACTATAGTCCAGGGAAGAAAATGAAGGATAAGAATATAGTTAGACCTTCTCTTTTTACACTTTTCTGACCATCCAAATGAATTTCAGAAGTGCTGCCAGCTTCAAAAGTAGGGATGAAATCCTCTAAATCGCATCAGAAAATGACTTTATTCTTTTTTCTTGCAGAGGAGAAAGTTCACAGAATGAAATCACACTCTGTGCAACAATTATCTCTATTTTGAGACAATATTCCAGAGTCTGGGGAGCCCTTAAACTTATACCTTTTTAATGCCTATAAATTAAACAATGCATATACTATACGTACCCTTATATCTGTCAGCTATGCGCGTGTGACACACACAACTTCAAAATATTAATCTCCCTTGCTTGTGACAGCCATTCTTCATCAAGTTTTTATGTTTTCTCTAATTCCTCTTTTAACACATCCTATTTTATGGTTGTTTAGACAGAGACACTTAGAAGCCTATACATGTCTAGAGTTAGCATTAGGAAAAAAAAACTCATAACAACGTAGTATATTAGTGTACTTTCAAGATGAACGTGTTACAGATACAGAACTGTTATCTCACCTCTTAACAATTTCATTCTCACCTGGTCACACAATACAGACAGACCTGTGGCTGTGAAGTTTGTCATATATCAACCTTTGGATATTTGCAATACCCCGCAGCCTAAAGATCCCATTCTCTTTTGGGAAACAAAAATTATGGTTTTGGTCTGAAGTTTGCTTGAATTTTTTTCTTTCTCTATTCCATACTGGAAGTTTCTCTGCAATGCAGTTTTTGAAAGTAAATCCTGTCTTTCTGGACACAATTCAGCTGAATCTTTTCTCATGAAGTCTGAGTTTCAAGTGTACCCATGGGGATAAATTTGATACTTTACAAGAAATATTCCAATGTTAATTATCAGCACCTCAATATTAAAAATACTTGGGAGGCGGGGGAAAAAAATTAAGCAAATTTTTTAAGCACTGTCTGCTAGTGGACTTCTGTCTCATGCCCATGTGCATGGGTATTTTGTCTTTACTATACATATAGATGCAGATTTTTTTAAGCAAACTTCCTTTCTCAATAGCTGCAGAAAATGTGCTGAATCTTTAAGCAAACTCTGAGGATGCAATTTCATTTTCTGCCTCTTTTTCCGCATCCTACCTCTTTCCCCCAGCTACTAATAACAGAGTTATTAGGGAAAAAAAAAAGCAAAAAAAAACCCTAAATATATTAATTTTAATACTCGGTAGTAAAAATTTCTTAGTTAAAAAAAAGGCAGTACTTCTGAATTTTAAGTTTTTCAGTTACTATTTTCTTACACTTTTAAATACAATCAAATATTCAGCCCCAAAATTTATACAGGTTTTTTGCATATTTTACAGATTTTCTTTCCTTCAGGTATAAGAGCTTTGTAGTGACTTGAACACTGGAGACAAAGCTTGAAAATGGAACTTAGGAGCAAAAGCAGTATCGTCAAGTTCCCTCAAATAGTGGTGTAGATCCTATTTATCAAAAGTTCCAGATGCTTCAACTTCCTTTTGAGTACGGCTCAAAATTTAACTCTGTGCCACATTCACTGATGTGTATGTCAACTATTGCAATCTTTTGTTAAGTAGTTTCATCAAATGTACCGAGTAAGATTTAAAATCATACTTTCTTCTAGAGAAAACAGTAATTTTCTTAGAAAGTTTAGTAACACAAGTCATAAAACCCCATGGAACTCTGTGCTAAATTCTGTGGATACTTTTGCGACATGATATATTAAAACTCCCACAGTTTGAGCCACAGAGTGATGCCCTTTGCCTCATAAAGGACATGACTAAACTGACTAATTGCTGCTATTACAGGAAGCCAAGAAATTCATATTTATTGGTCTTCTAAGATTAAGTTAATTAAAAAAAAATAGGTGAATATAAATGAGTCATAATTGTAACTCCCCTCTGATACATTTATTTATTATTTTAAAGGCTTTAAAATTATTTTAAGTGTTGCTTTTTTCATGAAAAATATTAATCTGTTATTCTCTTACAAAGATTCTCAGTAAAAGGATACTGGGTCACACCATGAGGAACTTCACTTCAGCAGCAAGTGTGTATCTCAACTCTCATGAATCTAGTTTACCGAACTTCTCTGTAAGGGCAAGCATTTGAAGAGTGGGAGATCATTTTAGTACTACTTTGAATGTCACAGGGCATCTTTCAAAAATTAAATCTGCCTGCTACCACCAGCACAAGTCTAAATAAAGGTCACATAGGGGCTTGCCAAAGAAAATCACTTGTTTTTTCCAATGAGAAATTCAAAATCAAGAGAACAATACCACTGCTGTCGCTAAGTCATACCTTTGGGTTGCTTTTTTCATGCATTTGACTGCAACTTTTTTAAAATGTGTAAATCATATATATAAGAAAACTTGTTCAAGAGCATGTGAATGTCTCGTAGAGTACTTTGGAGATACTTTGGTTTAATGTACTGCTGTCTTGAATTTACATTAAATTATTTTGAAAAAGTAGAAGAATATACCCTGAATGCCATTAACTGAGCTTTTACTTATAAATCTTGAGAGATCTTTCAGATAAATTGCTTCATATCTTTCAATAAAATGCTAAAACAGTCCATGCAGTCAAAACAGAAGTATCTTATACTATTCTTCCCATGATCCCTCCGTAGAATCATAAAATCATAGCATAATGGAATATAATGAGCTGAAAGGGACTCACAAGGATCATCTAAGTCCAACTCCTGGCCCCGCACAGGACAACCCTAAGAATTGCACCACATGCCTGAGTGCATTGTCCTAATGCTTCTTGGACTCTGTCAGGCTTGGCGCTGTGACCATTTCCATGCGAGCCTGTTCCGATGCCCAACCACCCTCTGGGTAAAGAACCATTTTCTAAAATCCAACCTAAACCTCCCCTGACAAAACTTCAGGCCATGCTTGAAGGTAAGGGTCCTGTCAGTGGCTGTGACAGAGTTCAGTGCCTGCCCCTTCTCTTCCCCCCATGAGAAAATTGTAGACTGCTACGTCTTCCCTCAAGTCTCCAGGCTGAACAATCCAAGTGCCCTCAGCCGCTCCTCATATGGCTTCCCCTCCAGACCTTTCACTATCTTCATTGCCCTCATTCGGACGACCTCTAATAGTTTAATGTCTCTCTTATATTGTGGTGCCCAAAGCTGCCCCCAGCGCTCGAGGTGAGGCCGCCCCAGTGCAGAGCAGAGCGGGACAATTTCCTCCCTTGCCTGGCTGGCGATGCTGTGCCTGATGCCCCCCAGGACAGCGTTGGCCCTCCTGGCTGCCAGGGCACTGCTGACTCATGTTCAACTTGTCATTGCCCAGAACCCCCAGGCCCCCTTCTGTGGCACTGCTCTCCAGCATCTCATTCTCCAATCTGTACACACGTCCAGGGTTGCGCCAACCTAGGTGCAGAACCCAGCATTCATTTCGCTTGCTGAACTTCACATGGTGGGTAATTGCCCAGCTCTCTGATTCGTCAAAGTCTCTCTTGCAGGGCCTTTCCACGTTTAAGGGAGCCAACAGCTACTCTCAATTTAGTATCATTGGCAAACAGTATACTTTCAAGTCCTGTGTACAGATTGTTTATGAACAAGTTGACGAGAACTGGCTCTAAGATGGAGCCTTGCAGAATCCCTTCCTGAACATAAAGGGCCTCCCTTGAACAAAAAGCTATAATTCTCTCTTTATGAAACCTCAGCTCTGAGCCTTTCCTGATCAAAAGAGGCAAACTAAGATAAACTGTTAGATGTGTTCCACCTGCGATGTAAATCATGTCCTAAGCACTGAGCAGATATCATCAAATTTAATTAGCGTCTTACTCAGTAGATAGGTTGCCAAATTGAAAAGGTGGAAGTGTAGTGCTTGAGCAAGCACGCTAACCTGCTTCTGAGAGATCAAAATGTAGTTTTCTTCCTGTAGCCCATTAATAATGACAGTAGAAGGTGAAGGGGCAAGAAGAGGATGCAGCAAAACTCCTGATTAGAGAATGTTAATCCTCACTTTCCTTTTGCATGTTTAGAGAATGTATTTTCTTTATTTTGTAATTAAGTAGATGACACCAAACAGAGAATACATGTAATTTCATTTAGCAGCAAAAATCCAGATTTTTTGTAGCACAACAGATTGTATTTACCTCTATAGTCTAATTAAAAAGTTAAACATTAGCATTTTGTTGCTACCTCAACCACAAAATTATGCAGCTTGAAAAACAATAGTTAAGGGATATCCTAGTGGTTCGTATTTCCAAGCGTGACATGAAGCATATGCTCCCAGGATTTCAGTCTCCTTGAACCATCATTGTCTGCAGTATGAGCACATACACAAAGATATCTATATATTCTCTAGTGCTTGATGATCCTTGTGCGCAGTAAACTGTTTGTAAAATACAGATTTCTCAAGAGATATCTTGACAACTTAGAAAGTTCTGTTCACTGTGGAGTAGTTTTTATTGCTGCCCAGTCCTATATAGGAGCTTCAAATTTCTTTGTTACCATTCCCTTCTAACAAAGAAAATCTTTTTATAATTTTTCCTTTTAATTTTTCCCCCCATTTCTTGCTGTTTATATACGAACAGGCACATTGTGCTGAGACAAATTTTACTTTTACAGAGTACACTTTTATGATTAATTTTCAATATGTTGCTGTGATGAGATTTCCTGGACACATAGGAAACATCAAGAGCAACATAGTAAAGGGCAACTGAAGTGAACTGTTTTTGAAAGTCAAGCGTGCAGAATGCTTCAGAATTGCCGTGATGCACTGCCCAGCTCACCCAATGACCCAACTAGAATAATCAGAGAAAGACGAAGACAATTCTGAAACACACAAGGAAAAACTTGTCCAATGGAAAAAAATTGTTTCTATCTACTGTCAGCTTGTAGTTAATTTGTATCTTAGAGCTTATGTGTTTATATTAATCTAAAAATATTTTATCCTCTACTACATAATTATGAATTTTCTTACATTCTGTATAGAGTTCCTACATGTAACAATACTCCTCTAGATGCCAGTATTATCATGTGGCAATTAATTACACTAGTCAATAATGCGTCAAGTAAAATCACATTATTTTTTTCAGTTTAAAATGTCCTGCCCTTGACTTTCATTGATTGTTTGGAATCCCAGTCTACCCCATCAGCAGTATTTTTATACAATATTACATGCACATAACAGCATTTTCTTGGTGTATCATCTTAAAATATAGACCCTGACTCTTGTTTTCTTTTTTTCCTACACTCCATGTGAGAAATGAAACTCACTCTTAAAAATTTTAAAAGGTTTATTAACAAAAATAACAGTTGGGGAAAACCTGAGAAACAAAACGACAGCGCTGGGTGCGTGCCGGGTCTGGAAGAGGCACGACGCTTGGGGGGGGGAGGGGGTTGGTGCAGCTCCTTTTATGCCTTGGGGATGCCAATCAAGAATCTTGATACGTTGTATATGATCCTCACCAACCAGAGGCCTGGAGGTGCTTAGCACTCCTCCTCTTTCCACGCCTTTTGGGCGGCTCTTGTTAGCCCATCCTCTCTGGGCATGCTCGGTCTAGGGGTTGGGAGGTACCTTTCCTTGATTGATCCTTTGATTGGCATTTCTCCGAGAATGTTCTAGAAGCTGCCCTCAGCCCCGTCCGCCATCTTGCCCCCATTGTTTTAATAGGGATTTTAAATAATTAAACTTTACAACAATACAAACTAGGGATTTTTAACAGGGAATACATCATACAACAATCAACCTTATACACATTACATACTCTAATTAAGAAACTTTGCCAAAATACAACGTACAACTTATACCTAACCTCATAACTAATTAATCCAACATGTAATTAACAATTTAACCCTCCCCCTTATTAACCTCTTCTTAACATACAAAAGCCAACTCTTATTAACCATCTATAACACTCCAGTAGAGCTTTTGGTGACTACTATTGGTATCAGCGTTGTGGTCCTACTATTAAAAGGCATAGAAGAAGAAGGCCTTGAAGACTCCAAAGTAGCTACAAGTCTGCTAAATATAGACAAGGGAAATAATAATATCTCAGTTTTCATTATCAAGTTAGGTGGCAGATAAGTTGTAGAAATGATAAATAAAAGTTTTAAAAGTTTTTCTTTGTTTTTTTTCCTAGATTTTTCTTGTTTTTTTCCTTATAGTTCTAACTGAACAAGAATAGTTTCATCTTCAATCAAATAAGTTTTTTCTGAGACATTCTGAAATTCAAAGGTCATGTACCTTGAGGTTCTGTGTCCAAACAAGGTCTACCTTTAGATGAAGGCAGAACATAATTACAAAAGGATTTAAGAGTACAACAAGCTTTCTGCAGAAGCTGGTAGCCTAGCTCCAATTCATTCTCTTATCTATACTTCCCTGCTGTTTAAATAGCATGGCAACAGTGGAATCAGGGTTTAGATTTATGGCGTAGGAGTTTCATATAGGAGATGAATCCAAGTTTCTTTATGATTGCTATCTTACTTTAGGATGCTACATATAATTCTTGGAACAGAGATAAAACTTGAATGCCAACAGCTTTTTTTTTCTTCTTTAAACAGACAAATGCAGTTCTAAATAAACATAGAAAAAAAGGGGTTTTTTTCTAGCAATATAATAGAACTTGTGTTGATGACTTCTAGGGCATATTAATTCTTATAATCAATGAGGATCAGTTAACAGAATTAGATTTGTGTATTCAAGCTAGGTGGAATCTATTTACTGTTTGATTATTGCTATGGCAACTACTTATTGCTGAGAAGTAAGAAAACTGTGGACTCTGTCAAAAAAGTAATGGCTTACTTAGGATAACATAATATGTTTTGATTAGAATATACTTTTAAACATGGGGTTTGAATGAAGGTAAATGATTTTGTTCATATCGTTTCTTAATCTGAAGAAACCAAAAAGGATCGAAATAGTGAGAGCAGATTATAACAATAACTGAATTCATAATTGAATCACAAAGTCATTGTTTGTCACCCAAACACACAGATGAGTTTCAGAATACCTAATAAAATTATTAAAGCATTCTCCAGACACTTAACAGAAAAAAAAAGTATTATTGAAGAGACATTAAAAAAAAAATCTATTTTACTGTATCTGTTCCTTTTGTTTCATTCCGTTCACTTTAATTTCTTGTAGTGTAAAACTAATATCTGTGATGATTTAGTTCATTGGAAGACACAGTCTATCAGGATTACAAAGCAGATGTCACCAAACAATATCAATAGCAACAAAAGCACATAGCTCTGAACATAAAAGAAGGTTGTATGTAATCATCCATAAACAATTACTCATGAAATATGTTTTGTAAAGAATAATAGATTTTAATTTGAACATAGTCTAGTCACACAAAAATCAAAATATTGTCAAGACTGCTATACTTCAGTCTGCAGACTGAAACCTAAAATACATATTGCTGTTTCTTTTGTATGTAAAACATGTTGCATTTAAAGGCAGAAAGCAATGGGTCAATTATTTTTGCTTCATAGCGCGTGTGATGCTCAACACTTGAGCATACTCTTCATACTCTTTCTTTCTCTCTTCTATTTTTATTTTTTTTTGTTCCCCTGAACAGCAAATGATTCTTTCACATGTCAGCACAGATTTCTTCCATCTGCAATCTGACTGCTAGGATTACTGATAATTTTCTGACAAAATATACTTTCCTATTAAAAAAAAAATTCTCACATTTAAAACTAATGTCTTGACAGTAGTGACCTCCTAAGTATAATAATGTATGTCTAAAATAAACAGTTGAGCAATTAAAGGACTCTGATTTGAAAGACATCTTTAGAGTCTGTTCCTTCTTGTCTGTTTCTTCTTGTCAAGCATTTGTGTGTCAAATTGTACACACTTACATATAGTAACCTGGCTTTCCAGAAGTTGTCATTCCATGAGTATTTTTGATATCATTGCATCCCTATAGAGGTGTTCTGCTTTAGAAAATAAAGAGAAATATTAAACCTTGACTGAATTAATATCACAGACCTAGAGTGTCTGCTATAGGTAATTACCTATGTGAATACTAAATTCATGAAAATTAAAATTCTGACTCTCTCCCTCCTGACCCTTCTAAAAATATGCAAATTGCTGTGGGTACATTTTTCAAACATGAAAGCAACACAAATTCCAACAAATTGCTATATAGTAGAAAGACTCATACAGACACATACTTTTAACCCATGTAAAAAAGAGCTTGCTTATTCTTTCAGTGAAAGCAAAAAATAAACCTCTAATTTTTCTTATTTACAGAGGCATGTTGTAATTACTATGGAGTAGCTGAAACAGTGTAAATTGGCACTCTAAGTCAGTGTGAGTTGATAATTTACTGTGCCCTGAAAGGAAGACTGGGCAGGTGGCTACAAAAATGTCAACACAGTGAAGTATTTTATAAATGTTGTCTAAATCAGTATACTTCAAAGCTGGATACTATTATTACTGCAAGATTATATGTTACTAAAACTAAAACACCCTGACCTTTGAATGAGAAATCAAAGGAAATTGCAAAAGTGATACGTTGCAAGATAGGGTGTTAACTAAAGTAACGGTAAAACTGACAGCTGCTAATCTGGTGTCCTTAATAATATACCGTTTCTCTACCAGCTAACAAAACCGTGGGGAATAGTGAAGAATTTTGAGGGGGTTCCAACTGCATTTTGAACTGTAAAGAAAGTGAGAAAGTATTTATTTACAGGCTGTCTGAAAAGAACTGTGCTGTCTCAGTTGTCTTTGGCATGTAGTTAGAAATATTGCTATAATATAGATCAGACTGACTTTCAGAGATATGGGACAAAAGGGCAACACTCTTGTGAAGAACCCAGGACTATATCATGAGCTTATGAGTTTACCATGCTGATGATCACTGTTACCTAAACAACTTCCAAGAGCTTTGCACCTAGGAAGACTGTCCTTGAAATCATCTCATCTTTTCAAGGTAATAAAACAAACAGACTCGATTTTTCTCAGTTTTATGCATATTTTACTTAGATTTTTATTTATAAATTAGTGAACCACCCTTGTCTATTGAAATAAATGAGTATTTCTTCATGAAAGTCATCTGACAAGTGTCATCCTGCAATAAGCAATCTCGTTATGGACCACATATCTGAGCGAAGAGGCACTGGTATATTCATGATGGGTCATCAAATTCGGTGGCTTAAGGCATCCTAATTATCTCCTTTTTAAAATACTGAGAGGGTAAAAGTCTAGATCTGCAGTAGGGCCATACACCTTTTCTTATTTTATTACAGTATTAGAAACTGTATTCTTACAAAATCTAAAGACAACCAGCCATCAAATAGTTTTTGTCTTCTTATTTGCTGAATAGCAATTCTGATATATACTGCCAAGGATTATTCATCACAGTACAAACTTTCAAACTACACTTAGGATGGAACATTCCATTCGATACTAGAAATAAGATTTCCACATACCTTTAAAAGAAAAAATAGTGAAACCTTGATTTATCAATTTACTTATGTCTTCATTCCAAAAATTAAAATGATCTGCAAACCAAGGGGCATAACTACAGTCCTCACCATGAGATCAGAGTCCTCACTTTTCAAAAATTTCAGGAACTGTGTTTCTACTGCTATTATCTAATGTTGACCCTTAGTCTACAAACTTCCAGTATAAACACATGGTGTATATATCTTGGTGTACTCTGAAGGATCTTGTATTTTTAGATGTTGTGACTTTACAGTCAGGGGAGTTAAAACTGAAATTAACTATATGCCACCAGGATTGTAATTCTTTCAAATTCAGTTGAGCTATCCCAAGTTACCTTTCAAATTTAACTGAGGAAAGTTCCCTCATCTCCTTCTCTTATAATTGCTGCCAGAATAAATTGCGCACACAACTGAGAAGTATGTATGGTGCAGAATTGTCTATAGTTACCATATTGATTAGCATAAATAAAAGAAGTGAGGGTTCCCACCCTGTGGATCAAACTTGTGGATGCGTGAGCCAAATTTTGTTCGTGTTGACACATATTTAAAATCTCACAGGCCCAGGGCTTGAAACAATCTATGGGAAGGCAATGCCAAGAATGCAGAACCTTCAATTAACTTATGTTAGTCAGTGTTTTGAGAAAACAAAACGTGCATTTTAATAAATGTAATATCATTAATTATTTTATGTTCAGAAAGAAAAGTATCTTCTATAGCAGAGATAATATCCACAAAGTTTTACAGGAAAAGTATTTAGAAAGACTGGAGATTAAGTTATAGATTCACGGCTTAGGTATAGAGAACAGACTGAGATAGGTATTTCCTGTATAAGAATAATTGTTGGACTGTCAGGCTATAGACTTCAAATTTTGCAAGACCTAGGTGAGCGGATAAGATCGAAGTGGTCTCCAGTAATTTTAGGGAGCAGTACCTTAGTGTAAGTTTGAAGCAGTAGGTGAAGTTTAGTTACCTGAACAACAGAAAGCCATTGCACCGATTTTATACAAGAACATTAAAATCTATCACACAAATATGATCAAACTTATGCAGATTCACATTTATTCCATAGGTTGCTTTCAGCTTTAGAGGATGTTAAAGAAAACAAAGCAAAAAAAACCCCAAAAAAACAAAAAAAAAACCCCAAAAAACAAACAAACAAAAAAACCTCCCAGGAAGACTTGGATTTTAATTACATCCTACAGTACTGATTTTCTTTTTTAAATATTTTACATGTTTTCCTAATTTTAAAGAATCATCTTGCAGAATTGGAATTACTGCCTCATAGTTATGTTGTGGGTTATTATAGTCTCCATAAAGCTCTAACAAGACAGTATTTGTGATTTGAGATTTGTTAAGCAGTTGCCTGTGGAAAACTTAGGACAGGACATGTGAACTAGTAGAGTTTCCAGGAGAGTTGAACTGCACCTATGAGACAATTTTTCTGAAATGCACTGTGTTATTTCTTTCCACCTCATTGCATTATATTTTAAATGGCTTACAAAGTTTTCCACTAAGTACACCAGTAATTTCCGAGTTAAACATTAAAAGTCCATAGTTTTCTCTATTATCAGTATGGATGAAGGTGATTTTACTGGCATCCAAACCTTTCATCTGTCTCTACAAGGTAAGCATTGTAAAGGGAACTCAAGAGTGATATGCCACTCATGTATTGTGGAATAGCTGACAGGCACCATTTAACAACGTCCAGATGAGATCAAACTTGCCATTCGTTATAGACAGTGGAGGTACACCAAAACACCAAGAGGCGCCCAGCTGATGCTATACTCTTTGTTGTGGGATGATTTTTCCCAAAAGCAAAAAACAAAAGAGTTGTTACTGATTTTCAGAATTCTTTTTCCTTACTGTAAGTTAGTTCTTGTCCTGTGTTCCAGTATAGATAGTGTATATATATATATATATATATATATATATGTATATATATATATATATATAATATATATAAGAAGAAGTGCCTATGTTCCAGTTCTGGATTTCAAGGTATTTAATTGTAGCCAGATTCTTTTACTGGCATGTAAGAAAGTTGCAAGTGCAACCTATCCATACTTCAATTTTAGTTTAGAGTATTTCAATATGCAGTGTTTGAAACTGTGCTGGTAAACAGCATAATTCACTCAGAGAATCTGAGATGTAATAACGCTTTTAGTTGCATTCCCTCAAAGGTGACAGTAATTAAGTGTCCTTCCTCTAGTTGGCTCCTTGAAGGTTTTGGTAGGATTTGTCATACCAGATGAGGACATTTATACCTTAAACATGTAGATTCCATTTATAATCGTCACGTTTAGAGTGCAATTCAATACTAAGATGTCTTAAAAATATTCAAAGAAATTGTTGGTACTCACTTTAACTGTGAATTTTGATTGAAATGGGACGAGATGTTCTACAATCATACGGCCCTGCCATAAAAGGGATATAGAAACACAGATATGTTAAGAAAGAGGACAGCAGTTTCATCTGCTCAGGAATCAGGATTAAAAAATAAACAAATTAAAAATCCTTCTCAGTAAATATTATTTTACAATTTTGTGATATTCTGACAACATATTTTATAAGTATTCTTTAAATATATATTAATTATTTCGCAAGGTTCAAAAATCTTGGTATTTCGGAGTTTCCTTTTGGTTTTTTGCCTTAGATTAGAGCTCTATATTATTAAATATCAGTTCTGCACACAAAACTTAGATGGAAATGAAGTCTTTCATATAATACAAACTATGCTCAGAGAAGGAGATATTATTCACTCTACTTTTCTCACATCTTCCAAAATTTTATGTTAGAGTAATTTCAATACTGATTCCCCAATTTATTTGGATGTTCCATAAGTGGACTCTTAATGATTCATTGCATTGCCATTGAATATGAATTAACTAGTGAGAGGTAAAGTGTATCTATTATTTGTGTTAATGTGTTATCAATTCTGTTGCATTTCGTTTTATTGTGTCAGAATTGATTTTTTAGTAACCTCAGGAAAAGGTATTCACTGCATCTTAAATGCCTTGCTTGAAGCTTTCAGCCTCTTATTAGTCTATTCTAAGTGTTTTCTTGTTTTAACAATGCATTAAAGCTTCATGCCAACTGCAGAGTTCTATTTCCATCTCATGTTAAAAACCCTTTACCCGTATGGGTATTCTGCTAGTTTTGCTGAGCATTATCCTTAGATGAGTTCCTACTGGAAATAGAGGATTTATTTACAGTAATAGGGCTTGTTACTGAATTTCTCAATGCAGTGTAGTCTAGCACAGAAAAGCTAAGTAGTACCAGGGAATGATCCTGGGAAGATAAGATGTGTCAGGTCTGTTGATAAATTAGTAGTGTTTGGAATGCTTTTGTCCAGTGCTGGTCACTAATCTACGCATTTGTGAGTTTTGCTTGGCTGCTAGTATGGCACTATTTTGAAAAAATGGTTTCAATGCATCTGTTCCACTTTAAATGAGAACAGAGTTTAATTGCGTGATTTGTGCTGTGCTGGTTTTCTGCAGTTGGCTTCAGTGTAAGAGCATGATTGAGCACATTTGATTAAGGAGCACAGATATACACTGTGCATCTATGCAAGGAGTAAGTCAAAGCGGTCTATTTTTCTTGACCTTCTCCCTGTGTCCATACTACTGGATCATATATTTCATCGAGTATTTTAGGAAGCAGTCTGAATTCAGGCTGCTTATTAATTATGGAAAGATAATTACTGTCACTCCTAAAAAAGACTTTTTGGAACAAGGCACTACTCTGCTTGAAAATGTGCATGCAACTGATTTTGAATCAATACAATGTTGAAGAAAGGTAAGTAATATAAGTATTATTTAATTTAATTTAATTTAATTTCTGTTGATGGCTAGACAACTCAAAATTTACAATACCAAGATATGCATTTAGATCTTTCGCTCAAGAGGGGAATGCAAAATACATTGGTATGTGGGTAGGTTCACCACAGAATTCTTGAAGAAATAATCTTATAATACCAACTTCAGAACCATTGCACTGACGAAGAACTGCCTTTGGTAACCAAATAAAATACAATGGAATTAAATGTAGGTAGATTTAAACTACCATCCTTCTGCAAGACCTTAATGTCTAACTCTAGGTTTCTTTACTTGACTCAAATTTCAGTCTTGATCTTCAGATCATGAGTTCTCTAGTAGCTCTTACTTTTCAATACATAGTTGTTGAAAATGTAGGAGGGTCTGGTCCTCTTTTGTTTTTCATGTCTTTTTATCCAGTAGATCACTCATGTTGATGCTTTTTCTCAATGTGGATATTTTGATGCTATTTTTTTGACATGGCACACTGTGTTTGGAGCAAGGTTTCTATGAAACCAAACAGCGTCAATATATATGTAAGCCCTTCATATAATTTATTACTTTCACATAGAAGTACATTTCTATTGAATTAGAAAGGTTGTTTGAAAGGCCTTATATTTCCTTCTGCTCTCAACTGTGCTTTTGAATTTCTACCCAATAATTTTCTGTTGAACTTTCCTATCATATCATGTTTTCAGAGTTCAAATATTACCATCCACATGCATGTTTATTTTATTTAAAGTGTAGTCTCACACAGAAAAGCATAAGTTTTTGTTGCCCCAGACAAAGCTATGAAAACAAAACATAATGAATCTCTCTTCACTTTTCATGGGGAAAAAAAAAAATCTACTTGAAAATCTTTGTTCTTGTAACAGCCAAGGCATTAATCTTCATGAAAAAACTAGTGCAAATTTTTAATTTGCTAGACTGGAAGAAAAAAATGAAACCTTTAAAGGCAGCAGATTAGGGGTTTTGTTTGGTTTTTGACATACATAATATATTTTCTGAGTGTGATTTACCTGAAGCCCTGTATAACTTATTTTTTCCTTTCTTGTAGGTTCTCATTGAAGTAAATAAACACAATAACAGCAATAATAATGCTTTCCCATAATAATGAATCCATAAACTCCATCTGAGTCACACATAGAACTGAGGAAAATGAGGTGCAATATATATAATCTGCTATGGAAAAAGCTTGAGATGAGAGAATACATGTATGAATATTTCTAACATTGTCCTATTCTTTTCAAGTAGTTTGTTAAGAAAATAAACACATTACAACATAGATTAACTCTTTTTTTATTATAGACATAGAAGGTGAATTTACAGGCAGACTACAATAGGACAAAAAGTTTTCACGTATTTGTGGCCAGCAAAGGACGATTGCAGATAGCAGCTACTCATACACTGAAAGTGAGATAATTGGCCCTAACTGTGCTGAATTACTGTGAATAAGCACCCAGGCAATGCTGCCAGCTGGGTAGAAAAAGCAGTCCTGTGCAAACACTTGTGTAGAAACGAAAGCTGTGTAAAGTATGTAAGGTTGTTTTTATCTTTAAAGTGGATTGTTTAATAGCGATCAGGGAATATGAATAAATTCTTAGAATATATTGATTTTTAGTTCTAATTTTTCATGTGGTTTGCCATGGTGAATATTCTTTATGTCTCTCCCTGGCGTTATGGAAGAATAGTCTTTTTCTTTTCTATATTGTGGAAAATTACTTTTATATTGTTCTTTGTACTGTTAACTTAAAGGACCTTGTATTTCTTCATAAATCTCTGTTACATGAATTTTCGCCATCTGTAGTTGAAATCCACAAGCATAGTTGGAAAAAACTGAAGTACTGTTTCTGATTACTGTGGAATTCATAGTGGTGCCTAGTAACAAAGGAAGTCTACACCTTTTATACATAAAAATGTTGAGAATATTACCCCATACTATACATTACTCTGATTGAACTCATACAATACAATTTATTTGTATAATGTTAGTTATGTTCCAGAGAAATATTGCTTAGGTTGATCTGATCTACTGAGGAAAGTCAGTGACTGTGACGTATATCCAAAGTACTGCACGTAAAAAACTAATAATATTCTATCAGAAATTTTTGTAATTTGATGCATATTATATCAATTAATTTGATGTTGACTGTCATGGATTTCAAGAAGAATAGAATCAGCAGCCAGCAGTGAAACCTAACAATATCTAGTTGGCCTGTCACTGCTGATGTCCCCCAAGGTTCAATACTGGGCCCAGTATTGTTTAAGTTATTCATCAGTGACTTGGATGAAGAGACAATTCAGAAAGTTTGCTGGTGACACAAAGCTGGGAGGAGTGGCTGATACCCCAGAGGGCTGTTCAGACCTTCAGAAGGACCAGGACAGGTTGGAGAGACGGGCAGAGAATTGTCTGAAACTTAACAAAGACAAATGCAGGGTCCTGGAGAGGAATAACCCTAGGCAGAAGTACAGGCAGGGGGCCAACCTGCTGCAAAATCTGCAGAGAAGACCTAGAGGTCCTTGTGGACAACAAGCTGTGCATGAACCAGCAGTGTCCTTGATGGTATCCTGGAGTGCATTAGGAAGAACATTGTCAGCAGGGTGAGGGAGGTGATCTTGCCCCCCCATTCAGCCCTGCAATAGCCACATTTGGAGTGCTGTGTCTAGCTCTGGACTCCTCAGTACAAGAGGGATATGGAGATCCTGGAGCAGGTCTAGTGGAGGGCAAAAAAGATGATTAAGGAATTGGAGCATCTAGCTTATAAGGAAAAGCTGAGGGTGCTAGGTCTGTTCAGTGTTGAGGAGATATTGCTGGGAAGGGACCTCATCAACGTCAATAAGTGTCTGAAGGGAGGATGTTAAGAGGACAGACCCAGGTTCTTTTTGGTGCCAATCAATAGGTTGTAGTAAGGCCGTTGGCAAAAGCACTGCAGACTCTGTCATCTGCTGCCACCCTCCATTCCCTCCCATTTCTCTGAGATGCAGCTTCAAGACATGGTGCTGAAGAAAAGTGGTGAAACACAGAATCAACATGGTGCTGAAGGACGGGGCCAGTGGGTGAGGCTGTTGCAGGCAACGGAGCCGAGGTGGAGAGCCCCAATCCAGCTGAGCCAAAACGAGCACAGTGAAGAGGTAGCAAAATGACAGCACCATGCAGGACTGACCCCCAGCATTGTGGAGCAGTCGGAAGTGTTGCTGAAGGCACCAGTGCAGAACTGAGCCCAGCAGAGCAGCGTCACAGGGTGTCTCAGATGAGCTTGCTTTTGGGAATGTGTCCATCATTGTTTTTCTCTGCTTTTGGGGCAGGAAAAACTAGCCACTGGAGTCCATCCCCAACATCTTGTCTTTGTGTGGGCGGACACACAGAACTAAGTCAAGGTGTTGAACAACTTTTTGTGTGTAAAGCACCTTCTCTTTTTGTATACTTTTGTTATTAATATTGCTGTTGTTACTGTGTATTTCTCCTTCCATTGCTATTTGCTTTCAGTAAATTCTTATCTCAACCCATAACCTCTGCTTTTGTCTCTCTCCTACCAGAAGGGGTGGAGAAAGGGGAGTGGCTTTTTCGGAGTATAATTTCCATCTGGTGTTAAACCACCGTGATATGACCAGTACATGTTTTGCTTCATCCACACACAGTTTAAGTTGGAGACTGGGAAGTTAGTGTGAAGGCTGTTCTGAATAAGTGTTTTAAATGTTCTTCCCTTATGCAGATTTCAGAAGAACTGGCTAGGGACGCCAAACAGAGATTTCATGTCTTGTGGCCTGACTAATAACTGAAAAAAAAAGGAACCCTGTTTTCACAGCTGATGTTCCACATGTTTCCATGGTAACTGGAGCATTCACTGACATCAAGGTTTCTATTTTGTTATCTTTTAAAATTCATTTTTATTGTTAGTATATTCCCATGTTTTGACTTAGAAGTGATAAGCTGTAAAATTTACTAAATTATATGTTGGGTGTCTCAAGGGACCACCTTTTAAAGAACATTTATTTAATTTCGCAGGAGTAGTTTAGTCGCATAACAAAGAGCAGGGACAAAAAAGGCTGTGATTTCTTAAAAAAACACAACTGCGGAATAATTACAATATAGCTAGGCCACTCATACTGGGATTCCTATGTTTTCAGTGTCTCGGGGTTGAAGCTTTTGATCAAAAGGCCAAACACATTACCATGCTATTACTGGTAACTGGGTCATGGGAAAAAATAAAGCTCCCAATCTTCATATGTGCAAAGAATCTGCCATTGTTGCCTTCTGTTGTTAGTACAAACACAAAACTGTCACTGCCTATGAATGCAGTGCATTTTTTTTTATCTGTTTCTTAGTATGTTTTAAGATGTCTAACATTTAATCTTGAAAGCTTGAGTTACGAGAGAAATGCCTTTTTTTATCCTCTTTTTTGCTAACTGCTGGAATTTGAGAATAATGCTGATGAACTTTTTCTTTAATATTCCTGCTTTTTTAGAAGATACATTCACATTGATAGCATAAGGGGAATTGTGTGACAGAAGGCTGATATGACTTTTAGGACTAATTCAGAGATGATGGCAGTAAATCTCCATAGAGACAATAGTTTCTTTTGTTCCAAAATTACTTTACCATTTCCCATAAAGCACAACTCCCATCTTTGATATTTCCCAGTCTTCCTTTGTCTATTCAATACCTTTAATGGGTGCTTTACTCAGATGTGTTCCCTCTCATTCTGCAAGGATGCAAGATGGTAATAGGTGTTTTGATATCCTATGACATTGGGCATTACAGTTAGATATTGCAAGGCTGAATTTTAATTAATTTCTGAATCTAGATTAAGGGTTTCTTATATAATCACTACTGGCTTATTCAGTGATAGAAAAAGCTTCAGAAACATGCATAAAATATATATTAAAAAAATAAAAATCCCCTTGATATACAATGGATCCAGTGATAACCAAGCTTTCATTGTATGTATTTTTTTTGGTATTAGGTTTTTCCTCTGTCACTTAAAAAACACTATGTCTTCAAATATAACTGCTTTCCAAAGAGGCCAGATATGGGTGTTTCCTGCACATGAGCTCTGCAGCCAATCAGGTCAGTCATGTTTTACTTCAACACAGAATATATTTTATGATAGCTGCTGTTCTTATTTACATATAATGAGCCAGTGTTCATCTGTTTTCACTCATGCTTTCTTCTTGAGAAACGGTATTTTTAAAATGGCTATGTCAGTGTTTACACTAAAAAACCTGAAACCTGAGTATTCATGAACTCACAATGACCATCTCAGGGTACAAACCAGTATTATTATCATCATCGTCATCATTAGCATTATTATTAGCACTATTACTGCTATTATTTTCTATTCAGGCCAAACATTGCTATCAAATAATGTGTGTGATGATATTGTGGTTTCTGAGGAGTCCTTCAACTTAGGAACATGCAACTTGCTTGAGAGTTGAGTTGACAGCTTTTTATATTTGTCTTATAAGCTCCTACTTCAGGAAACTTGCTACAGACACAGAATGCTCTCTCTCTCTCCACATATGCATATGTATTCAGTGATGAATATAACAACATACGTATGGATATATTTATGTGGTAGTTGTAAACCTTTTCCGTGTTGAATATATGAAACCAATCTTGCTTCTGTAGCTGAGACATAATACCCATCTAACAGTCAGTGACAAGGGCAAATTGTTAAAAATACTGAGAATAAGGAAACATAAAATTTCTACAAGTATGATATTGTGTAGAAACAGGGACTTCACAGTTGTACGTGTGTTTATTTTCCAGTCTCTCTGTCCAAATTCTTGTGGAGAATTTATTGTTAACGTAACAAAGTCGGTCAGATTGTCATCTTTTTCTGTATCAGTTGCTGGCTTCTTTTAGAACTAATCATTAGTTTAACTTGTATCAGGCTGCACAATGTTTCATAGTTTGAAAGTCATATGGTCTTTATGAATATTAAACAGTACATGGCTTCAAACCTTTCCTTTGAGGGAAATTGATATTAATATAATTGACTTTCTTGATGCAGTTTAATCATGCATTATCTGTTAGCTTCTGAAGTTTAAATGAATCAGTCATGCTTAAGCTTTTTTACTGGCTTTATTCCTTTAATATCAGGTGTTTCTAAAAATATATTCTCTTATTTTGCTATTTGAGACTTTGAAAATCTGTTTTTTAAGTTTTAGCATTAACTCTAGCATGAGGAGGATTTCTAATGTTCTAATATCAATAAAAGTCGTAGAAGGGAGCACTTTTTGGTATCTAATTATCACCTCTTAAATACACTGCTTAAAGAAAAGAAGTATAACTGCAAGGAATGAGGAGAAAGAGTAGAAGAAGGAGAAATATAGGAGGTGAACAGCATAATGACATGATAAACGATGAAAAGAGAAAGGGATAGCTAAACTAAATACATGAATGAATACTCAGGTGTTCTTTTTTAACCAAATAAATGTGAATAATAAATGAAAGAAATTAGGCAACATCCAGGTTTTTAAATTAAAAAGAAAAAAGTAATTGTGATAGAAGGCCAAAGTGACTCCAATTAGAAAAGATGTAAAGATGGTTTTACTTATTGTTGCAGCAAATGCTATTCCCCACTGTGAAACAGAGGGTCAGCTAACAAGAGAATGGGTTAAGATACACTGCATGTAGTCTGCTTTTGTGACTTCATTGCAAAAGATCATACATAATCGAGTAGGTTTTTGTACGAATTCTTTGTCAACTGGGTACTGTTGTTGTTCAGCAAAGATGAGGCAGAATTAAAAGTTCAGTTTCTTTTATAATCTATTGAGGAAGATTCCCTTCATCTAATGTTTTCTCTGGACTTCCTATTCAAGTCTGGAATAAAGTGAGCTCAGAAATTTTTCATATAGAGAAGTTATTTTGCAGTGTGCATTTTTCTGATTAAAGCACTAGTGAATTTATTCTTTTCTTTCTTTTCTGTTTCTTACTTTCATTCTTTTTCCTTCTTTCTTTTAAAATTTTTATTACTCTCCATTTTGTAAAGCCTATTTCTTGTCAGAAATCTGCAGTAGGTAGCACCTAAGTATTGGGCATTGAAAATGCTCTAAATTTTTCTTTGTTCTAATGAGATAGTGCTTTTTAACAAAGAAGATGAACTTTGGGGTTTTTTCATTACTTTTCTTCCTTTTCTTAAATTTCAGGAAGACAAAACATCACATCAGTAAGTCTGCCAACATGTTGTTTAAGAAGTCCTTTGACGACTTGTCATGTACAGTCCTGTACGGTGTTGACATCAGTCAACATCTATAACAAGTTGTGATTCTTGCTGACTTATGCTTGTCACAAAGCTGAAATGAACTTTATTGTATTTTATTGTGCACGTACAATAACAACTTTCGTTATTTACTCCACCTTTCTATCTTTGTTTAACTGCAGATAGACAGAAATGAAACTCAACAGGTTTATTTTCATCTCTCTCCAATAAGACTATCTTAACACGTAATATTGTGTCTGTGTCTGTGCTTTCCTAATTGACGCATAACTTCAGCACAAAATATTTTAGATTTATGTAAATATGTATATTCACATATAATTATTATATAAAATAATTACGTATGCAGTATGTTAATTTGATCTGGTCAAAATAATCTCTAGTGTCAACTGATTTCAATTGACTGTATCTTCATCTGGTTTGGAACTATAAAATTTCTTCTTGCTGTCAAAACTACTCAGATTTATCATTTACTAATTATTACACGGTCCTAAAGAAAAATAAAGGGTAGAGTTTCTTGTTTGTTTTTAAGAGAAGGATGCAATTTTGGCTCATATGGATGTGTTTTGTTTGGAAGTGAATGAATTATAGTCTGTGTAGCAATAATGTGGTAACTGCACAGCTGAGAGCAAAACAGATTGCTCTATCTCTGACCCATTTGAATATGCAACATTCTGGTGTATCATTGTTGTCAAATCCCATTGAAGTCAATGATGCAAGTCCCTTTTTCAAGTTAAGGGAATTTTGCATCATGTAAATAATAGGCAATGGAACAACTGCCCAAGCTGCTCCCTGAGCAACATACTGGTCCTGCAATGAACAGGAGTAAAAATTGTATTATTTTTGCATAGTAAGTACTATGCCTAATCACGAAATTTAATATAACACAGGAACTTTCATTATAGGAATATTTTCAGAATATTGTTGAAACATGCTCACTGGCCGTCTTTTTAAAAAAAGCTTGAGAATAGTTGCCCTGAGATGGTTATCAAAGCGATAAATTTTGATAATTCTGAATCATTAACATATGAAAAATAGATACACAACTAAAATGAGTTTTATCACGGAAAATATCAAGTAAGCTCTTTACAGAAAAGCCTGTTGCTCTAAGATTGTGATGAATGTAACTGATCTTGCCACGAAGAGCACAGTTGTACAAATAACGGATATTTATCCTTTATTTTCCCAGCCTTGTGCAATTCTATTTATAATTGTATTCAGTGATATTATTTTTATCTTAAAAGCATTAACTTCTCTTTTCTTCCATTTGGTCTATCCAGGCTACCAACTGTGCAGAGCATATTGTTCATACCACCTGCAAATTATACCACTAAAACTCACGGCATCATCATTTGATTTTATAACCCTTCACTGAAGTTTAATTGCTTTATTTGACTACATAAAGCCTTAGCTGAAATTCAAAGCTTCAAGAGTCTTGCATTTTTCCAAGAATGCTTATTTCCTAGGTATCAGTCAAGATACGTTATAATGTTTTACCATCAGAGAGATGAATCTAACTGCCTGGATCACACAAATTGCATAATCAAAGCAGGTGTATTTGAATCCACAGTACATTTCTTATGGCAAGCATTGAAAAATAAGTGAATAAAAAAATCTACCTGTGGTGTCTGAACACCATCCAGAAAAAAAATCTTTAGCAAAAAAGATCAATATTACACCAAACTAATCTGTTATCTCTTCTTTTCATGACCTTTTGGTAAACCACTGGGTATATGGTTTTTAAGTGATTGACTTTGCGGGAGAAGGGGAAACTTAGAGAAGGTGTCTCTTTCTTCAGTTTCTGTACCTTTTGTAAATTAACTTGCTTAAGTAGTGATATAATGTTGCACAAAATCTTTGTGGTCAGATTATTATTATTATGAAGTTACAAAATAGTGATCATCTAATTTAAATGTTCAAATTCCAATGTGATGATGTGTAAGTGGCTGTGCCCTTCATATAGATTTTGAATCCAGAAACGTTTATGGTTTCCTTGTCTTCTTTACCCTCTTGGTGTTATTCAGGCACATTTAAAAAAGGAGAGCCAATTGCCCTTCTTCCCCCATTTCTGTTTTTTCCTTTCAAGGAGAAAAGGCAAGAGCATTGCATTTCCTTGATTTCTTTATTTTTTCACCTAATCTCCATACTACTTAGTACTTCTGTATTAAATTGCACCTGCTGAAATGCTCAGTTGAAGAAATTTCTTTTCTTCTGTGCTCTGCAGCACGGGAAATGACTGGTCCCTCCAGTCTCCCAAAATTGGTACTGAGTCTGTTGGCATGTTGCCAGAGAAACTCCATCTTTCCACTTTCCTGAGCTGTACCTTTGAAGCTGGTAAACCCATGTTCCTTGGTGAGGTGGATGATGCGACAAGTTTCCACTCTGCAGAAGCTGGAACAGGAAGCAGGGTCATGCAAGCCAGGTCCATAAAGGCACAGAAAACTAACATTAGCATTGTCCTTGTGTCAACATAAGGAAAAAATGTCAGTTTTCTGTAATTAAAAAAAAAATTCTTACACATTTCTAGCCACATTGAATGAAATAATTGAAAGTTGATGCTGTATACATATTAGATTTGCAGTTGTCCCTCTTTGCAATCTCCTAACCTGTTAGGTGTGGAAGTACTTGGACAGAAGCTGTGAACTGGGGAAGACTCCTATTCCTTGGTTTAGCTGACATGTGATAACCTCTCTTAACGGTAACAGCAAAACCAGGAATTTTTGTTTGTAAAATGTTTCTTTTATGTAGGACATATTAACAGGCTAATTTTAAGAAAAAGTCAAGACAGAAACAGTCTCCCCTCTACTTCCCTTCCAAAAGAAATCTCAGGCTATGAAACAGCCTCATAAGAGTGGAAGTCATAGCTATGTTAAAAACAGATAATTCTTGTCTTATATTATCTATTCTGTGCTAAGTTGACAGTTTTAATAAAGTATTAGAGCTCCTGAGAGACCAAGTGTTCGATCTGGAGATAATTTCACAAAATTATGTTTTAAAATACATATTGTTACATTGGAACAACAAGAAAAACATTAAATGCATCTGAGGATCAGTTTTGTAAGAATATCCATTTTCAGGCAGAAAATATTGCCTTTTAAATTCAATTTCTTTTGGTCTGTTGCCTTTGGATTCTTGTTTTGTACTCTCTTGAGAAATACTGGGGTATTGACATTTTTCCTAAGAAATCATCCTGTTTACAATTCTTGTTGAAACTGTTATGTCTGTAAAATACATCAGCTTCAATAAAATTTCAATTTCCTTCTCATCCTAAGTAGCTTAACAGCTTTAGTGGCTATGTGGCAGCAGAAAAACCTGCTTCTTCAAAACTCCTTTCCTTGCCTCAAAGAACCTTTGTGCTACTGTCTAATATAATAAAATGTGGCAGCAAAAAAAAGAGTCTTGCCAAGGTTTAATATAAAATATTTTAGCCTCTGAAATTTTTAGAGCAAGACAAATTTTGGAACAGCTGAAGTTTCATTTGTTTATTTGTTTGTTTGGTTTTTTTCACAGTATTATAGAACACCCCAGTCTGGAAGGAACCTCAAAAGATGATCTGGTTCAACTTTCTGTGGGAACAGGAGCCTAGATGAGATTATCTAGTATCAGGTTCAATCACATCTTGAAAACCTCCAATGATGGGTTCAACACTAGAACTCAGAGAAGTTGTTCCAGTGAGTGATTGTCCTCACTGTAAAACAATTTATTTCTTCTGTAGAGATGAAACCTTTCCCAGTGCAACTTGAACCCATTGCACCTTGTCTTCCCCATGTGTCTCCTTGTGAAGAGAGAATCTGACTGTATCTTTCTTGAATTGTAGGGACTAAAACTGGCCACAATACCCTAGGTGCAGCCTGGTTAGCAATGAGTAGAGTGGGATGACCACATTCCTAGCTCTGCTAGTAACAATCCTTCAGGTGCAGCCCAGGAACTGATTTGTCTTTTTAGCTGCAGCACGGCATGGCTGGCCCATGTTAGACTTGTCCACCAGGACTCCTATGTCTCTTTCAGCTAGTCTGCTTCACAGCCACACAGATCCTAGTCTGTAATTTGATCTTTGGTTATGTTGCCTCAGGTGCAGAACTTTACTCTTGTCTTTGTTATACTTCATGCTGTTCTTTCAGCCCATCTAGGTCTTTCTGTAAGATGGCTTTCCCTTCTAGGATGTCCACCTCACCACCCAGCTTTATGACATCAGTAGATGTGGTGAGGATACTTTTAGTTCTCGAGATAGACCCTTTTTGACAGACTGCCAGTCTGAGTAAAAGATTAAACACCACCCTCTAAAGTGCAGCCTGCTATCCAATTTCCTACCTGTTAAATCTGTAACTTGTCAGTTTCTTTGGTTTTCAATTAAATTAGTCTGTAAAGTATCTGAAATAAATTCCTTCTGTCTAAGAATGTGTCATAGAGAATCCCTGCCTGAGAGGTGTCTATGAACAAAACAAGAGTACATGACTATTTCATTTACTGGTGAGAATGATCCTGGAAGGTTTACACAACCCTAGAACTTAACCCATAACTGTTAATGAAAAGTTAGGGTATTGTAAATTCTTACAAATGAATGGAAAAAAAGGCACAAAAAGGCACACTTCAAAATATTAAAACGAAAAACTAACAAAGCTAAATGTGGGTTTTCATGTTGTATTGTTAAACATATTTTCACTATGTAAAAGCTACTCATTTAACTTTGTGTAAATTATATTCAAAGTAAACAAGTAATTTAGCATTAAATAGGTTCCAGGGTTTAAGCATATGTATGTAGAATGTTGTCTTTGCCTGAGAGCTGCTGAGACCATCTATTAAGTACGATAACTAGTATTTATATGGGGTAAAGACGTTCAAAAACCTGTTAACTGAAACCAGAATGTTCAGGACTGCGCAAGCAGAAGTTTTGCAGTCATGTAAAAGCCCTTTCATCTATAGCTATTAAAAAAATATTTATAGCACTACCAGTAAAATTAAATTTATAGAAGAGGAAATAGAAAAAAAAAATCTGTAAATAATGTTTTGGCTTTCATTGAAAATAGAATTAGAGGAAAAAAATAACCCGTACACTTTATCAAAAAAAACAACCAAAAAAACACCAAACCACCAACAACAATAAAAAAAACCCACACACACAAAAAAAAAACCACCCAAAAGACTATTAAGAAAAAAATTGTGTTTTCTATGTAATTTTGATTGTTTAGTTTGCTTTAGTTCTCCTTTCCATAGAAGATTATTTAATTTTGATCCGGCTTGGTGTGTCTTAACAAGCTTATTTTCATTATAGTGTTTAGAGGTTTTGAAATTCTCAAGTATTTTCATATTTATATATTAATAAATGATATTTAAAGCCTTGAGCTTTTATCGTGATTGCACCTCACTACACTAAGATCAAAATCTTGCTCAGTCTATTGCTGTTTGTACATATAAAGTTAATAGAGCTTTCAGGGTTTAACCCAGGCTGACAGCTAAGCCCCACATAGCTGTTTGCTCACTACATGGCAGTGGGCTGGGGGAGAGAACAGGAAGGATAAAAGTGAGAAAACTCTTGGGTTGAGATAAAGACAGTTTAATAAAAAAGCAAAAGCGGCTCACACAAGCAAAGCCAAACAAGGAATTAATTCTCTGTTGCCTATGGGCAGGCAGGTGTTCAGCCATCGCCAGGAAAGCAGGGCTCCATCACACATAACAGTGGCTTGGGAAGACAAACACCATCACATAAAACACTCCCTGCTTTCTTCTTCTTCCTCCCACTTATATTCTGAGCATGATGCTGCATGGTATGGGATATCCCTTGTGTCAGTTGGGGTCTGCTGTCCCAGCTGTGTCACCTTCCAACTGCTTGTGCATCCCAGCACCCTTACAAGTGGTGATGCCATGAAAAAGGCGTCAGTGGAGTGGCGTGAAGATTAGAAAAGACATTGATATTCTATAAGGTCTGCTCAGCAGTAACTGAAATATCCATGTGTTATCAACAATGAACAAATCCATAAAATAGTCCCGTGTTAACTACTGTGAAGAGAAATACCTCTATCCCAGACAAAACCAAAATGGAGTATTAGGTTAGAGTAATAAACAATTGGTTTTTTAGGATCTGCTGAGTCAAAAGGCACAGTTACGTACATAAGCACATGTAGATTATTGTTTATATTCAAGTGTGCTTGATAGAAATGAAAATAAGAGCAAGAAAACCCAGAAGAGACTCTTGTGTTATTAATTACAATTATATCGTTTGAGTTAAACTCTTTTGGCACCATTTTTTTTTTTTTTTTTAAATTCCTTCCAGGAAAAGTAAAAAAAACTACTTGAAAATTCTTGCCAAGTAAGCCAAGAATACCAAGAGCCTTTCCAAACTTATCTGGATCCACTCTGCTTCTGTTTTTCAGTCTAAGCATTCTCTTTCTGGCTAATCTCTAAGAAAACTTCACCAGCTGAGCACCAAAACAAGGATACCGGAATATTTCCCACCAGGTCTTGTCTGTCTTCAAGTGCAGTAAATCATTAATGCCCTGGGAGACATGAAGAAAGAAAATATCTCCAATTGTTCACTGTGGAAAACAGACTGGCTCACTCCGAGTAGCTAGCTGAATCATTAAATTTAATTATAATCATTATCATTCTCTTAATGTAAAGCTGCAAGTATTATGAGCATGCTGAAGCAAGTGCCATAATTTGTGCTCTGTCCAACATGGACAGCAGTGAAAGCATTGTCTTGATCTAGAAGTCACCACAGCCAAACCACCTCCACAAACATGCTGCAGAATTTTTCTCAGAAATGGAATCAAAATGTATTCAAAAAATCTCCCAACAATGATCAATTCATGACCTGTTTTCTTTGACATTATTTCATTGCTGGAGGGTAAACTTTCTCAAGGGATTTCCAATTCTATATCCCAGTGCATGACAAGCAATACCAGCAAGACGACACCCCTCATCACTTAAATAATTTTCCCTTATTAATAGATTACAGACATGGAAAACTGTTGCTATGCTTGTATTTTTAGCTATGTTTTTGTGCCTAAACTTGCAAGCTGCTTTTTTGTATTGTTACTAGAGCTCTTGTTAATGGAGAGATTGTCTCAGTAACCTCTACAACTTTTTATAAACATGTTGGTCTGTTTTTCTCACTTCAGAACCCTTAAGATCCCTGTGGCAACAGCAGCAACTGCTTACAAGAGAAAATAATGTTAGAGAAGTATCTAATGTATTTTTATCTGTCTTTAGTGCAATATAGCAGCTGGAAATGGGGACGAAAGCTGCCATCCTGTAACCAGTCAGCTCTCCCTGGGACAACATCAAGTGATCCATGGTTCACTGGCACTCCACAGACTCGAGTTTGCCTTAGGAAATGAATGACTGGTCTCATTATCCTGGTAAATGCCTCAGGGCAATGAAGAGTCAAAGAATCATTCTCTTCAAGCAATGCATTTTGGGGAAACTCTCTCTAACTGGAGTACCTTAGAGTCCTGAGAAAATCCCTTTGTCAAGAGACTACCTCATTACCTTTGTGACTGTACTGTCACTGAATTCCAGAGAGAAGCCTGAGCTGGAGAACTGATAAGGAGTAGAGAAGAGTCAGGACCCTGCTCCTTTGAAATCCATACCTTTATTAGGAGTAAAATGGCCTTCATGTAATGAATGTTGGGCTTATTATAATATTATACTTATAAAACAACTGAAAAAACATGCATGTATAATGGACTAGATTTAAAAGGATACAAAATTATTTGAAGAAAAAAAATTATCTACTCCTGTGTGTAGGAGGTTTGTCATTTTTCTTCCTGGGAGAAAAGAGTGTGGAATAGCAGCACCTCTACAACTTTAATTTTACTAAAAATATGCTATCTATATCTATAAATGAAATCTTTCACATTTAAAGTCTGAGTTTGGCAAGTTATACAGGAAAAAAATGAAAAAGCTTAAGAAATTTATTTCAGAACTTTCATCAAAAGTTCTCCCACCATGGAGGGTGGAGGCTTTGTTTTAAATATGAATAGCTGTTCACATTCAGAATTCAAGAAATCAGAACTCTTTTTAGCTACATTTTTGAGACCTTTATCGCTGGACGCCCTTCATCAGTTTCCCACTAAGCAAGAGTAAGACCATTATGGAAATTGCGAGCTCATACTCACCCCTATATTTAAATAAGTAAACAAACATATTCCAATACAGATGTGAAAGTAGAATTATTTTTGCAAGCCACCAATCTATTTCTTTGTCTATTTTCTGAAATGAAGTCACATGATTACTTTCCAAATTTTCAAGTCTCAGAAATGGAATTAACCTTATTGATTTAAAGGGTCATGTTAGTGAGAACGAACATGTAAGTTACCTGTTTGTTATCTGTAAATATGCTAAGAGATCCTTTGCTGCAGGTTTCTCACACAGTTTCTGTAGCATATTTTTGGACATTGTATCCCACTTATTCATGATATGGTAATCTACAGTCAAGAGTCCGTTGGGTTCGGTTTTGTTGTTTTGTTTTGTTTGAATTGGGTTGGGGTTTTTGTTGCTGTTGTTTTGGATTTAGTTTTTTTTTTTCACATTATTTTACTTCTATTTGTTCTTAGCTAAATGTTCAGGCATTTAGAAAAGAAAGCTCACCCATTCTTTGTAATACTGCTGCTCACCTCCCACATACCACCAGCCCTCCTAAGCTGCCTTGGGTAAATTGGCAACTGAGATTTCAGGCAAAATCTTTCTGACTATAATCGCTGCTGTCACTGTGAAATTACTTCCTACCATATATCTCTCAAGGGCATTTTTCATCCCATACTGGAGAGCACTTGCCAGTGTAGTTGTTGAAGCAAACTGCAAGACACTTCAGTCTAAGAGTTCGATTCACAAACCAAAATAATTTCTGAAATCCCAGACATGTTTCCAAACTACTAAATTATAGAACAAGCAAAGAGCTTCTGCTCTTCACTCCATTGCTAAATTCAGATGGTTACAAATGAAGATTGAAAGACTGACGTGTCCAAACTCTGGGTAACTAAACTCTGTTTTAGTAGTTACTGAACTGAGGTATCAATTAGTAATCATACGCCAAAAGAATACCAGACCCTAAAGGCAATTGATTGTTTATTTAAAAGTTAGATATTAAATTGTCTGCAGTATCTGAGCTTGATAAGTGAGGTTTTTAATGATTTTATTTTTGTCTCTTTGTGAATTTATTAAATTCTTCTAAATTTTTAGGACCCTAATTTGTGGATTCTAGGATTAGAATCTAAAATACTCATTTCACAGTAGCACCTACTGAGATAGTCCTCTGAGGCCGCAATGCAATTTCAGGTGTCCTTTGTCTGACTCAGATGTCCCTCCCACTCAGGACAACGCTTCTTTCATTTCCCTGTAAGGGAGCAAATCTAGTATTACAGCTACAGGAACACCTGGATATCTAAGCCAACATTATGTGCTTCATTTTGGTTTTGGGAGGTGGATCTTTCATTTCTAGGCAGTACATTTCTAAGCATCATAATGTTTAATCTCTTTGTTTACATTTCAAGGAATTCAGAGCTAAAGTCACTATATATGGAAGGAGAAATATATGCGCAGTAACATCCCTGAAGTCCGAGACCATACAGAAAAGAAATACCCTCATTTGGACTGCAAAAACTTCTCAGTAGGAGAAAGGAGAATTAAAAGACTGTGGTGTTCAATTATACCACTCTTCTATCTGAGAGATCATACTCAGTATGAAATCTGCAACAATTCCAATTCAGGAACAACCATCAGTGTAAGGACAAGAAATAACCTGAGAAATTTCAGAACTCATTCTCTACCTCTTCATTTGAGGAAAGCGTTTTTTTGATTTCATCTCTCTAGGAATCTGTGAGGACCATGAGTGTATTCATACATCTTTGTGAGAAAATAATGCCTTTTATAATTCTCTAAAAGTTAAAGACAAGCACCCAAGCCTTTCATCTGTAATAATGAGTCCATCCTTGCCTTAAAATATCTTATGGAGTTTCTATACTTTGGTTTATTAATAAACTTTGAAGTAAATATTTTTAGATTCTGTACTACTGTGCGTGAAGAAGAGGGGATCAAAAAAAGCAGAAAAATAACTTTCCGGGAGCAAGACTTAAGAAGAAACTGTTAAATGGTTCTTGTGTCCATAATTTCTTTATGCTAATCAAGATAAGTCCACAGTCTGCCTCAGACTGTCTTGTTCAAAGAGCAAAGGCCCAAACAGACATTGTGTTTTCCAACTACAGGATTGCAACTACATTGATTGCTAAAGGTTCTCTGAAGTTTAAGAATAATGTAAAGCATTTGAATTATTTAGAAAACTTGGATAGTTATCTCTGATTTTAAACATTAAGGGTTATTAAAAATCAGAAAATATAGGGGACATTTTACTTTGTTTAAAATTAATTCCCGCAAAGAATTCGTGCAAACTGTCAACATCGGATTTGCAAATCTTAAACATCTATATTTTAGAAATTGTTTCATATATACGTCTTCTGTGGAAACTAGGGCCTATTAAACACTGTTGTGGTCTTTTTATTTAGAAAATTCGGATAAATAGAAAATAATTTTTAGGTGTTTCCTAGGACCAGGAAAGAAATCCAATCAAAACCAGACTGATATTTTGGCTGCCATGTATCTAGACTCTTATTTTGTATAAAGAGAAAAAAACTTGTAGAATATGGACTGGGTTACAGTTTTACAAGTGCCATGTAAGTTTTCGAATATTTCCCTCATCTAGGTCCATTTGCCAAAGCTCTCTATTATATCTGTTAAATTTAAATAGATAGTCAAAGAATCAATATAATACAGAATGAAACCCTTCCTCTTGCATAAATCTACACATGCCTTATATGTTGAGTTACTCTAAGAAGGTTTTCTTGGAAGAATTTTTAACACAAATCGTCTGAAATCCGGTTTTCCTCACAGTGGACAACAGAAATGTGTTTAAAATCTGTTCACAGAAAGAGAACATATCTCTTCCTCAGCTCTGCTAAAAACTAATACCTTTGTTGCCTATGATTTCTTAAAATTAATTGGAGATCTGTTTGGGTTGAGAGTATGATCACAGTTCCTTGAACTGCATAAATTTACAAGTGTCAAATACCTAGCCAATAATTCTGTAGCTCCCATTTAAATTACTCTCGTCTGTTCAAAAAATGACAAGAAGCCAATAACTAATTCAGAATTTCTTTGCCTCCCAACTCACTAATGATTTGAAGAATACAGATTTTTAATTTAAGCAATACACTTCAATGTCAAAACAATTCCAGCGTCACCCTGACAGGTATTATCTTATTTGTGAGTGCAGTAAGACAGAAATAAAAAGAGTTATTTTGTTCAGAAATTTTGTGACTCATTCTTTTATTCACTGTCTTTGGATTAATTATTTCCTTGACATGTAACAAGTACTGTTCATGAAAATATAAACAAAATATTCAATAATTTTCTTAATATTGCAGTTTACAATGCTTTTACACTGATGGTACAAGAAGAAAGTAGGATAAAATACGGTGGTCTGAAGTTCCAGTTGTTTTAATTCACTTAGGATTGTGATGACATTTAGAGAAAATAAAAATTTTACAGAAACATTCACAAGCTACTGATAAAAAACTATGAATTAAATCTTTGCAAGTTTAGAATAGAATAGAATAGAATAGAATAGAATAGAATAGAATAGAATAGAATAGAATAGAATAGAATAATTCAATTACAAGTGACCTTAAACAATCACGTAGTTCAACTGCGTGGCCGCATCAGATGTGACCAAAAGTTAAAGCATAGTATTAAGGGTGTTGTAATGCCTCTTAAACATTAACAAACTTGGATTATCAACCACCCTTCTAGGAAGCCTCGAGTGTTTGACTAGTGTTTGACCAACCTTTCGGTTAAAAAAAAAAAAAAAAAGCCTCTTGATCTCCATTCTTAATCTCCCTT
>VZTF01006247.1:1641686-1718088 GCA_013397755.1 Cnemophilus loriae | reverse complement strand
AAAAAGCCTCTTGATGTCCATTCTGAATCTCCCTTGATCCAGCTTGAAAGCATTCCTACACATTCTGTCACTGAGTACCAGGGAGAAGAATTCGGCACCTCCCACTCCATTTTCCTTCCTCAGGAAGATCTAGAGAAAAATGATCTAAATTTGGTGTTCGATCAGACCCGAGAGTATGATACAGCATAATAGGATCCAAGAGACTGCAAATAACTTCAGTAGTTTTGATATATAACATAACATGTGTCATTAGAGGAAATGTGCCAGAGGAAAACAAAATGTCCCCTTCCTTTTCCTCAGACTTCCCATGAAGGATGGAGATGAGGGAATCTCTTTTCTCTGCTTGGTATGCTGCTCTTCTTGAAGATATATTGGTGTATTTGGAAAAGCAAAATACTTATATGAAAGGAACTATGTATCAGCAAAGTATTTCACTATCAAAAGACAAAAGGTGAAAGGAGAAAGTGTACATTGTAATTTTCTCAGTCTTGTCTTCTGTTCAGCTATCTAAGGCACAGTGGAGTTAATTAGACTGTTTTCATGAGCGAGTCGAGAAAGGTGGATCACAGGAGGTATGGGTTTAGAAATGTTATTAAGTTTGGATTCATGCTGGTTTTCTTGGTTATGATGTGCCTTTCTAAAGCTTTAGTTTCTAACAAAACTGGAACTGCAACCACAGCAACAGCAGGAACAGATTTCCAAGTGTAAAACAGAGTCTTGCCCTTCCCCAATCACAGCTGTGTGTTTGCTGGTTCTAGTACTGTATAGCAGTGAAGTGAACAAAGATGAAGAAAATACTGAAAGGTCAGCAGCTCAGACTTCAAGTAATTGATTGGGAAAGGAGTGTCTATAAAAAATCTGGAAATCCATGGATAATATTCCTAAAAATGGGTGAAATCACTTTAAAAGGGAGCTGTCAGCACGGATCTACTGCAGAAGACAAAAAATGTGTCAAAAAGCTTCGCAGCAAGGAAGGATTTGTGGAGAAACTGACAGGTCTCCATCTTCCTGACAGACTGCTGCCATTTCTCACACATGTAGAACAAGAGAACACTAGAGAATCTCTGATTCCTCAGGGATTGTGTAGGGCTGGCTGTGCTGTGCACATATGGCCACTGACTTCCTGTCCGTGTCAGGAAAGACAGGAGTCCTATGGCAGTCTGAAGCACTGTGACATTGACATCCATTTCCCAAAGTGATACCTCCTGTCTGATGACCTCAGTGGGGGTTATTTTGGAGCCTGTTCTTATCAGGGCTGCTGTGGCTGCAGAGACTGCTTTTATACTTCTGCCACTCTCTCTTCCAAATAAACCTGTCTCTGCTTGGTGACTCCTGAAGGAAATGCCAGTTGTTACTGAAGCTTCCGGATGGCTATGGAGCACACGTTCGCCGAAGACTAAAACAGAAAAGAGAAGGGGAAAATAGAACTGAAAAGCCCTACAATACACTGGTACATAATTGAACTAGAATGAGAGAGACAGATGCTTGGTGACATTCCTCTGTGTCTCAACCTGACAATTTGCTGACTGTTCTGACACACCAGTTAGTCACAGTCAGACCAGAGCTGGCTAGGTCCAAAGCAAATATGGCCAGGAAGCCATACAACTGTATTACCTCGAGTTCATGTATCTTGCTGTTTTACGAGGCTGATTAACTCAGCATCTGATGCTCAACTCAGCCCAGACAGTGAGACGTCAGGGCATGAACAGTAGCAAAATTTCCAGTGTTTAAATGAGTTTTCATATAAACACTTATGCATCTTGATGCTGCTTACCATTTTTGGAAGGTTTTTTCTTGATTTCTCTGTTGGACATAAGCATCTAAATCCACCTAATTTATACTTTTACTGCTCAATGCTGCTTGGCTCTTATCTATGGCAATTTCTTTATAGCCTTTAACTACACTGTATGTCATCTGGAACATAAGAATATAGTTTTGGGGTTGTGAAGTAATTATATAGCACACAGTACAGCTCATGAAGTACTTCTTGATCTTGCTTTGAACAAGGTACATCTGGAACTTGCATCATTGACTCAGCAGCAGCAGTTAGAATACTCAGCTGGGATATCAGTTGCCTCCTAAGTGCTTTCCACTTGACATGGCTAATGGAACTTAACCATGTTAACTTCATGCAATAATTTTGGATGTAAGTGATAAGACGGCTATAGTTCACTCCACTGCTCTGACATCTTGAAACAACCAGAGCTGATACTGGAAAGTCAAATTATTTCATTTGTTTTATGCTCAGTTATTTAGATATGAACTTTTCTGAGTTGCTAATGTGCCACAAACATTAATGACTGATATTTTTAAGCAGCTCCAAAAGAACAGAATCATTTCTCAAAATGAAAACTTTAGAGCAATTTCAATATGCCATGAATAAATATTTACTAAAGCAAATGATCAGAAAATGGCAGTTGCTTAGTGCAACTGAGTCCAGCTTCATATCTGACACAGGTTATTGATTTCCCTTGGCAAGTACTAGAAAACTCCACTCCTTCTGTGTAACCTAATGACTTTGGTAATTTAGGATGCAGCTAAACTCAATTTGGGAATGGAAAGAACCAACTCCGCCATGTAGCTGAAGCAATTCCCAGTTATATCTTTTCCCCACTCATGCACCATTCCTTCAGAAAGTCTTATTATTCCTTCCCAACTGCACAATTTCTTGTGTTTTACTTCATTTTTGTATGTTCCAGAATATTGATTCAAGTTAATGCTTTTCAATATACCTTTATCTATTTCCATGTAGCTCTGTGGTTTGGGGATTTTTTGCCATCATTTTTTTCCTGAAGTTAGGAAACATAAACTTTCCAGCATTTTAAAATCCAATATAAAATACATATTATTCTCATAGCTGAATGATTTTTCAATTTGAAAAAATCATCAAATAAAACTATTTTTAAAACCACGTAATAAAAATTTCTAATATTCCCCAAAGCAATAAAATTATCTCACACACTGTCCCTATATTTCAACTGTGATTGTGGACAAATGCAGTAGACACATGCAGTTACTGCCCTTTTATTTGACTTTCTCTGTAATCCTAGTATTTGTCCCTATTAAGAAAAAAAAATAAATTTGATGCTTAAAATGAAGCTGACTGATCTTTGCCAGCAGGGCTACTCTGCCATTCATGTATGTATAGTTCAGATTAAATATACTCCCTTGAGAAGAAAGAAGACAATAAAAAAGAGGCCCTAACAGCTGACAAACTTCTTGAGGACATTATTTGTCCTATGTGACCTAAGCAAAATCATTCACTTCTTTCAAATCTCTTTCCCTTACAGCAAAAATAGGATAATTGTATACATGGACTTGAACAGAACACATATTTCAGTTTTCATGAAGAGGGTAGAGAGGGCAAAAATCTAGACAGAAATAAACAGGCACAATATGACTAAGCATTACCTTGAAAATCGCAATAAGTGAACCTACTGCTAGCATAGGTCTCAATAGTATAACTTGACTGAAATTTAGACTGAATTTTTAACATATAAATCACCATAAAATATAAAATATTAATATTGATGAAACATCAACTTCTGCTTGACCTTAACTATAGCTGTTGACTAGAACTGGGGAAGAGAACTACGCAAGTTACTTAAGAATCAAAGAAAAAGGGAAAAGGGCAATTTGGGTGGTAGCTGTAATGAATAGCAGCCACCTTAGAGAACCTGGAAGTACTGACAGTACTGCAAAAGTTTCTGAGATGCAGTGTATGCAAATCTGAGGTTGTGGAACAGATTATATCTACAACTTTGCAAAGTTTGATGAGACAAATAAATAAGAACATCTGATGTTCACCGTCTAGAAGTGTAGCAGCAGAATGCAGATGTCTTGGAGGGGAGACATTAGAGTTCTTCAAGGAGGAGAGCAGGAAGACCAGGAATGGAAAAAAGAACCGAACTGACCAAAAAAAAGGGTCTAAAAGAATTGGTAAATACTTCGCAATGGCAATACTAATTCAGGTTTTTGAAAATTTATGAAACTTATTTGAAAAATTTAGCCCATTACAGTGATAATGCTATGGGGCTAGTTTTTACATTGGTAATAATGGAAGGAAAATAAAATGCATATACATCATGTGGAATATATGATATGTATAATAAAATGTACATAAGTACTTTTTCCAAAAGACTTAATATCATTATCGTCAGGTGGCCAGTTTTAGCCACTTCAACCACAGTATCATTACAAAAATTAGGTGAGAATTCCACAATATAAAAAAGACTGGAGGTCAAAAAGCATTTAAATATGTGATAAACAGAAGCAGGTGGACATATGAGACATAAAATTATAAATTTTTTGTCTCTTCTTTCAATTGAGTAATCCAATGGGTATGTTAGACCTAAAGGTCCTATCAATATCTGCTAAGGACATATTCTACAACTACATCATTTTTGCAGCTTTCAGAGATCAAGTTATTAATTATTCATACACTGTTTATCAAGTTAAGTAAGAAGTATGGTCAAATAGCTCACATTAAAAAATGCAAATTTTAAATGAAAGTGTTTCATTGTCTAGACATCAGAGTGTCTGATTTGTAGAAATATTTGAGATTCCAAATTTTCATAGAAGTTTTGGCGTTGAATTCACTTTTAATTGTTCCAAATATTTCTTTTAAGCACAGGTTTTTTAAATTTAGGAATGTGTAACATGAAATAGACTTTAAAGTGAAATGCTGGTTACCAACGAACATGTTTTACAACATAAAATATACCAACAAAATTATCACTCACCATGGAAATATATGATCTCATGGGCTATATTCCATAGAAAATTTTTCAACTACATTTTATATCCTTTATACTCCAATGTAATAAAGAACCAATTATAGAACTAAATCCATATCTGTTCATCTATTAGTTGCCTCTGGAAAGTAAAATACACAATTACTCAAGAAAAAAAAAGAAACAGACAGCACTCCTGACAGCTAAACCTTTTCAAAGAAGTACCAGAAAATAAGCAATAAAATTGTACATCAAAAACTTGAGCAATATCTAGGCTTCAGTAATCTGCAATTTCTTTAGGTCAGGGCAATTCTTATATATATTCAGATGAGCAAATGGATAAGAAGTCTTGTAAAACTACACGGAAAACAAGACAATGAAAAATAACTTATGAAATAAGTCCTTTCTCAGAGCCTCTCCAAATAATATTTATATCATTTTTTTGTTAGTTGTTACAAAGGTATTTATTCCAGTGCCTCTGCTGGAATAGTTAACTGTTTCAACAGTTGGCTGTTTCAACATATAAACAGGACACCCAGGCAGCATAGCACAGTTATGAAGGAAGAAATGCATCTTCACATGAAAGTATATATGAATGTCCAGATTTTTAATCATTGACTGGTTAGAAAGTCCCATAATTATATTTAAGATTATGAGAAAAGGTACGTCAAAGACAAAGGAATTAACCGAAGAAGGCAAAATGAAGTGCAATTTAACTTAAGAATCCTTGTTCTTGATTTCACAAGTAAGGATACTGTGATTAGCACTGTTTAAAATGAAATTCTGTGGGAGAGGGTTTACATATCTCTAAGAAAATGACATTTTTCTCTGTTTCTCAAAATATCATATATAAATATTTATCTTGCATTTTCAGCAAAAGTTTGTTAGGGTATTTGGTCAGAGAATCTTAACTAGAAGCAGGAGAGAAAAATATGTCTTCCTCTCTAGAAGTCTCATGAAGTATAATCTGTTCAGTTGTGGCAAAGAAAAAACTAAGATTTTTACATGTAAAGCAGATTTTACAATGCTTTTTCAGAATCATCCTGAAACAGGGCTTTATATTTTCTGTTGCACACATTTCAAAATAATAAAATTAGGACATGAACTATTCCTCACTCAAACCAAGCCTTAAATTCATAGTGCTAGAGCACTGGTAATGTCTCATTCCGAATTTATTACTCCAGAATAATGGAAAGATTGCAGGATGCACTCTCACAGCCCCTGCTCCTTGTGGACGAACTCCTGTTATTAAGGAAATCAGGGAAGGAACATTATCTGTCTCATAATCATCAGGAAACATGACACAGTTTTTTAATATTGCGCATAACGATAAAGTAGGACATGGCATACTTAAATACAAGGATTCTCTGAGAATGATTTTTTAAAAAATAATAATAACTGGAAATTTTTGCTACATCTGTGATATTACAAAGGGATTTGTTTGGTTGGTTGGTTGGTTGGCTGGTTTTTGTTTTGGTTTGAGACTGTGGAAGATCTTTTTCCAGTCCTGCTGGGTGTAGTTCTGTTTTGTGCGTGGCACAGATCAGAAATGAAGAAGTAAGCTAGTGATCAGCTTAGTCAACGAAAAAAACCCACGAGTCAAGAAAACTTCCACAGTTTCTATGAGAGTTTTCTATGAGAAAATTGAAGTATTATGTACAAATTTGATATCCAGATGATGACTCATAAAAATCAAGATCTTGGCTACAGTCTAAACTTGAAAAAAGGTTTAAAACATTTTATCACTTTATAAATTAACAAATAAATGGATCCAAAGGAAAATTTATCCCTCATAAAGTGGGGCCCTAAACATTTGGGTCTGTGTGAAACAAACAGAATAAGCATATGAAATCATTTGCCTCAGCTGCTTATTAACATCATGATTGATAGGCAAAAATAAGAGATAACGACAGGATATTCATTAAATTGAGACTTTGGGGAGACTTAAATTGAGACTTAAATTAATCTTTGGGGAATTCAAGTAAATCTAGATTTAGGAATAAAATTCTGTGATTTAAAACCAAATAGCTTTACTGGAACCTGAATTTTAATATTCTTCAGAGTGAGCTACAAAAAGGACGACTACGGAGGATAAGAGAATCCATTTCAATATCTTAAACCAAGACTAGAAATATAAAGTGTTACACTGTTAGAATTTACAAATCTTTGGGAATTATCTACGCATAAATTTCAGGGACCACTAGATACCCAGATTTTAGGACTAATTAATAGGTATTCAAGTATTCAGCAGTACAGTGTTAAAATTTAGGGAAATGTTGAGTTCATGTGTTTTGCTGGCAAACTCAAAAAGGAAAAAAAACCAAAATCCGGCATTTACATGAAAATTGTAAAACCAGTAGCATATCAATTCTTCTTAAAATAATAGATCTAGTTAGATATTTTTCAACTAAATCCTTTCTAGTCGGAAAAAACACAACTTTTAATGAATGAAAAAATGAAGGCAAAGTGAAAAATGTTTATTGTAATGGTTTCAGTTTTCCATTTAGCTGCTATAGTATTAGAAAGAGTAGCTTTCACAAGCTTGAAATCTTTAACTTCTTTATATCTCTCGACTGGCTTTCATTCCCTTATCATATAGAGTATGAGTTATTTTTGTTTACTTTCATGTTGCTCTTCTTACTCATAATCTGTCACAAAATGATGAAAGGTCAACTTCTACATCTGTATGGTTATGATATCAACATTTATCACTCACTGGTTAAATTTATAAACAAACTCCTCTGCAGTTTCTCCCACTCTAAGCTCCTATAACTACACACAAAGCTACCTCATTGTTGTCATAGAGAAAAATTGTTCAACTCACATAGCTCAAATCAGCTAAGGACCAGAGAGGCAGTAAATGACACATAATTATCTGACAATCAGACAACTGTACATTCAGGTTCCACATCAGCAATGCTACCAATAAAACACAATCCCAGAGAGTAGGAAAATGTTACCATAAACCTAGAAATTTCAAAATATATTTCTGTAACTAGCACCTTGCTAAGGCACCAGCACGGACATGTGGCCCCACATGACCCCCTGTGAATCTGAAGGAGACTTCCCCCACCACCACTTTCCATGGAGCCTGGCTAGGTGCAGGCTTCTTTCATGCCCCTTGCTGGATCTGGTCCCTGCAAGGCTGGGGCTGCCATAGGGTGATGCTTGGCAGTGCCTAACCAGGGTCGCTGCTCCTCCTCTTGTTCCAAGGGGTCTTCCCCAGTGATATTAAACACTTCTATTGGTCTGTGACACTGCTGCACTTCAGACTGACCAGTCTCATTGTTTCCTGGTCTCACTCCAATATTTATCAAAACATTTTTTTTCTCTTGTGCTGCACTTGAGGGATTCTGAACAGTAAGGGATACCTCATCATTCACATGTAAAATGCCTACCCCAAAAGTAGTGTCATTGCCTATGGAAAAGTAACTACTACAATATATAATAAATATCTACTTATTTTTTAATATTGTGTGTCAATAGGATGGTAATGGCATTTCAATACACTTCTCTTCTAGAAACTATGCAGATATATAGTTTAATTGATATTCATGTTATAATGTTAGGATCATACTTACAGTGAAATCCTGTATCAAAATGGATAAGCTTAATATTTGAATAGAAAGTTTGATGATTTGCTTTTTTTTCCGTTAGTCTTTTCTTTCAGAATATTCATGCCAGAGGGAACTCCAACAATCGTACTTCCTGCTCTAAACTGAAATTCAGACATATTTTGTCAAGATATCCCATCACATAGAAACAATTTCTCATTAATTATTACAGAACACTGTCACATAACATCTTAAATATATTATTTTTCTCTTGTATTTTATCAATTTAGGGGGGAAATAGAAAACACTAATCAGAGAGGAAATAATGAGTAAGTTCTTAGGTATAATTGTTATAATATCATTTTATGCACAGTACTTTATACGCACACATAAAAGATGTTTTTAATCAATCGATATTAAGTGTCGAATAATGTCACAAATAACAACAAACTCCAGATGAGGCAGTATTAGTGAACATGACAAATAAAAAGGAGAAACCATCATTAACTATAGTTTAAAATTAATTTGAAAGACAAGAATTAATACTGAAATATATAGAATATGGTTTTGTATAACTATGCATCAGAAAGCAAACAGAATCCAATTTTTATAGCAAAACAACAGGTACTGGGGGAACTGGTATCTACATTATCCACGTTAGAGACTTAGTTTAGGCAGTCTCTGGTTTGGTCTTATGGAATTAGCTGTTAGCAGTTGGTGTCCATTAGATATAATCCCCTGGAATCCCCTTCCATGTTATTTTTGTCTAAAAGGAACTCTGCTTTAGCACTCTAGAAGCAGACTGCGTGGCACAGCAGGGTATAGGTGAAGATAATGGGGAAATGGACTTGTTTCTGAACTATGCCTCTCATGCAGAGGCACCCATTACGAAAGACTGGCTCATAAAGACCTTCTACTAGTTAATTTTATTTTCTAATTAAAATAGCTTTTTTTGGGTTTTTTTTGTAAAAGGCACTTAATTGCTTTAGACAGATTTCTGCAGCTGCAACTGCATCTTTTTTGCACAAATACTAGAATTTAGATATAGGTCATCATTATGTAGATGTGGTGCTGCTTCTAACTGCATATTTTCTAAATTCCCGGCAATATTTCTATCTTCCATTAGAAGTTCATCCACTGATAAGTGGAAGGTATTTAGAAGGCAAAGCCAAAGGATCACAGAATATTGATTACATGTGTTTAAATTAGAAACCTAGTTTCTAATTTTCCCCTGCAAGGACATCGTAATTGATCTTTATTTGTTTGGAATTTGTTGCTAAATCCTACAGCAAAACAGACTGTTAGAATAACTAGTGAATATAAAGAAGAATAATAATTGCTTATCATTAAGTGGAAAACACATTTAGTTAAAATATATTAAATCTTTGAAGAAGTAACATGAAAGAATAAAGAGATTTTAGGAAGCTTTTCGTAAGGAAATGGTATAAAGTGTTTTGTAACAAAGTGCAAGAATAGCAGTGATTTTATTTTGCTTGTATACCTAGCAGAAAATTTCAGAGTTCGTGGTTAGAGATGTGAGATAACTAAGTGTACTACCTTAGTGTCAAGCTCAAAGCGGTAGCACTACAGCACCTTGGGAACGTAAAAGATGCACAGAGGGCAGAGGGTGCCTCACATAATCCATTGCATAAACCAGCTCTGCACATGCAATACGCATATATGGTGAAAGGAGTTAAACAAATTCTATACCAAAATATATTGATTAACAATATAATTTGAAAAAAGCTTCTCCCTCTGATTTTATTTTAAAGATTATTTTATATATTTATGTGTATATATATATATAAATCAAATCCTTCTCAGTCACAGCTCCTTAGACTCTAAATCCTAACTGAATGTGCTAGTTTCAGGAAAGTACCTTTAAAAAGGGATCTGGATGATTAAATAACTGAAAATTTACAGAAATTAGTCTGTTAAAATTCTGATAAAGGATTTGGGTTTTACCTGCTACATCCTGAAAACTGTCATTTCAGTGTCATAATGTTCTGAAAAATTTTTACTGTGTACTTTGCTTTACAACGTGGAAGTTTGCACTGACTATCCCTACTGAATTTTCCTGTACCTTGCTTAGAAGGTGTCAGAACACCAATAATGGTAGTGATGTTCTACATGCATTTAATATGGACTGCAGATATATGGAAGCACAAAAATTAGCATTAGAGTAATTAAAGTGATTGAATTATAAATGCTGTGTGGGTTTGGATGCAATTTTACACTGAAACGTTGAACTTCTCTCAAGTGTAGTTACCTCTGCCGACTTTTGGCTGCCTCAGCTCACAAACATCCAAACACAAAGAGAAGCCATGTTTGCATGGGAGTGAGGATTTCTGTCTAGTATAATATGGAAGCTAAATGCATGGTGAATCCATTCTTCTCAGAAAGCAGAGAGAATTAAACCTAGGGTCTTTACCTTCAGTGTGAAGGTTTTAACTCCCAAGCTGCTTGATTAAAATACATGTTTCTCTTTTATGATATTTTTTTTCAGCTTTATCCTGACCGACTTTTTCTTTTTTTGCTTTTTCTTTTCTTTTCCAGATGAATTTGTTCTGTGTGTTTAACATTTGCAAGACAAATCTGAAAAAAATTACAAATTCTTTTCCAAGAAAAAAAAAAAAAGCATATCTAACCTGAAGTTGTAGTTCACCTTGTTATTGTTCTTTATTCAAGAATGACTTTAAGCTGGGGTGACTGCCACTGTTTTCTGCAAAGGTAGAGATAATATGAACAAAGAGAGAAGGAAGAAGTGGTCAAAGGTACACTTACTTTACATTATTTTATTTCACCTTCCATCCAGCATAAAATGTTGTGCTTTCATATAGAGCTTCAACTGGACAATGTAACTTCCCCATTCATATGATGTTTAGTTTTAATCTTTCTCTTCTAATATTTTATCTAGGTTAGCCACACATACATATGTATAAGCGCTCATGTTTTTAAATGTTCGGTATTTTATAGGTAACTGCTCAGTCTTTTATTTTGATTATTACTACTATTAAATAATAAGCAAAAGCAGAAGTTGCACATTGAATTTGTTGTATGTCATTTCTAAGGAAAAAAATTACAGTACTTTGATAAACATAAAGTATACATTTGCTTCAAAAGATTCATATTTGCCATATTAGTGAATATAAAATATTTAATCTGCTGCTTTTACAAGTATTTGTATACACATTTTTACAAGAAAAGACTGTAAAGAATAAAACCCAGTAGTTCTACAACATAGAAGTTTTGCTTTCTACAGTAATCCATCCATTAAACAGTGAATGTTTCTAGCCATTAATCCAATTAGCAATCTTTGTACTCCTGTCTTTATATTCAATTGAATATCACAAAAATAGACTACGATTTTTGTTGTGTGACTTCAGAATTTCTCTCTTCTTACAGGAGACAGCTCTGCAAGATGAGTGATTCTAAATGGCAATGTCAGATGGCCACTGTTAGGACCCAAGGACTCTATTAATGTTTCTGGCTCAGACTTAGACTGTTTCAGATCACTTGGTCTTGAAATCAAGCAGCCATTCAGTTCAGGAAATACTCACGGTTTTGTCAGTACAGATGAGAATTAACTTGCATTCTTTATACTGAAGACACTGAAGCAATACTTCTAAGTTACTGATACAGCAAAAGATATATAAATTCCTTTTCCACTGATAGCAGTGGTGACAAGTCAGTTACCTATGCACAGCAAGAGCCCTACAGAAGACAATCTTCACATTAAAAAAAAAGAAAAAAGAAGAGATGTATTATGTGGTAGGGTTTATCACCAGAAAAACTTGCAGCAAAATGTTCTGATTTTTAAGAGAATTACAGTTAACACAGAAATATGTCTTTGTATTGAGAAATTAAAAAAAAAAAACAAAAAACAAAAGTGAAAAAGAATAAGATAAAGAAAACTATAAAGAAAGAGAAAAAGAAAGATGAAAAAAAGAAGAAAATAAAAAGATCAGAATAACATTAGTTCAGGGAAGGTTTGAAGGAGTCCTGAAAGACAGATTAGTATGCAAAAACTCTACTTAAATTGTACAAAAGAAGCTCCTGACTAAAGCAAACTTGCAATCTAAAATGATTCTGAAATTGCAGTGTTTATGGAAACTATGACTTAAGATATGAAGATTTTTGTTCAGGGGTAAGCAAGAGGGAAATGTCCATAAAACACTTACCACACGAAAGCCAAAAGGCAGATAAGCCCAAAATCTCAGTAAGAATAAAACTTACAACAGACAAATTAATGGTTAAAATAGAAAACTAACCATCACATTAGGAAAATGGTCAGGTTTGCCAAATGAGTAGATGAATCTTATTTTGACAGGAACAGCCATGGACTTAGAATACACTGAGAAGCATGTGTTTGCTTTTCAACTGTCTCCCATTACCACAAAAATTTTGGTTTTGATTCAGAAGACAGGAATTGCACATGGCCAGTTGGAGTTTCAGTAAGACTCTCCTCCGAGTGAGTGTGAGAGTAGAAGATCTGATTCCCTGTTATGTCTTCCATCTTTTTTGTGTGAAATATTTACGTTACATTACAATTATTTGTGCTCGAAGAACATGACTCTGAATTTAGCTCAGTTGCTTAGAGCATGGTGCTAGCACTGTAAAAGTCATGGTTTTGATCCCCATATTGGCCATTCACTTAGGAGCTGGACTTGATGATCCTTCTGGGTCCCTTCCAACTCAGACTGCTCAGTAATTCTGTGCTAGTACAAAGAAAGATTCCCATAACATCCTCAAAAAGGGGTGAAGAGAAGAAAAAAAAAAAAGGAATGAAAAAGAAAAATGTCATGGAACTGGATTATACAGATCCAGGAAGTTATTTTCTTGTCATATCACACTAATATAATTTTTACTTTCATCAGATCCACTTCTGCAAAAATTATTCTCCCCATTCAAAGACAGAATTAAGGTTGTTAAGGTAATGCATTGTCTGAGGATTTAAAGACTTACACTTTTAACAGAAACATGTATAGATATGGGTAATAACAAAAAAAAAAATATTGAACATAAATCACAATATTTCCATTATTCTGTGAAGTGGTATAACTCCAAATTCTACTTTTCTAGAAGAGTTTTTTAATTGTCCTAGCTTTTCTGTTATCCTTGAAAAAAATTCAGTTTCTTAAACAAATAACTCACTTGTAAATTTATTTATTCCTTCACTCATAAAATCTTCTTTGAATATGAAACTTTCCTGGTCTGCTTCAATTGCCAAAATATGGGATATTGTAGGGTAATAGCTCCACTGGTGTCACATCAAATAGGTAGTAAATACCTGTATTTTGGGTCAGGAGATCAGAGACCAAACATCTCAGCCGATCTTCTGGAAAGTAATTCTTTCTCCTAGAGGTTAAAAACATACTTCTGTGTTTTCAGCCAGGTTCTATATCTGCAGCCACTGAGGTTTTTCTCTTCAGAATATGTAATAATTTGATAAATGCTGGGTATAAAAAAGGTATAATATGGGTAATGGGTATGCTAACTGTAGAAATACTCGTTCAAAGTTCTGACTTAAATAGTGTTCAGATAAAATATCAAACATCATAAATGTAACAGCCATCTGACAGGTGCTACATCTGTGTTTGTTTGGTTTGTTTTTTTATCTTTTTTTGTTTTTCTTTTAACTCTAACAATCATTTAGTATTTTAGGAAGGAAAAGGAAATTGGTCTTTGTACAACCTATGACAGCTGTAAGGAGAATAAACAACAGTTCCACTGAAGACTCTACAATTTGGACATCTCCTGGGATATAAAAGTTCAAATCTCCGTAAACACAACAAAAAAGCAACTGTTTGTTTAAATAGACCTTAGATTACAGGTGGTTTCAGGATACATAAAACTGCGTTGTTTAGTGATTAAAAAATAACTTAGATCAAAAAGTAAATAAATTGTACAATTATATAATGTGATTATTATGTTTTATTAAAAACTGACAACAGCTTTTGCTCTCTTTGGATGAGTCCAAAACTTAAGAGTGTAGGATTCATCAAGCTGACTGCGAAGCATCCCTGTTCTTTCCAGGAGAGGGGACTTGATATGGAAAGTAGTTGCAAAATCAATTTGTTTAACTTAAATCTTCGTTCACCTTGTGAACTCTAGCTTTGACACACATAGGCATGTAATTCCTATGGAAATTATCACTTTCACTTTAAGAACAAGCTGATTACACAAGAAAAAGCAAATAAGAATTCTAAAGCAAAAATAGCATTTTGGTGGTTGAGGTAAAAGTAGTTGAGGTATATTATACTGTTATATATATTACTGAAAACGCATTTTTCAGTGAACACATTTGGTGATTGAATTTATAAATGATGATTGTAGTCCTCCTGTGCTGAAATATCACAGGCAAAATGTTGGTTCCTGCATGTGTACATTTGGAAGATTTTACCAACAGTAAGATGGCTGAATCTCACTTTTCCAGTCACAAAGTTTCTTGAGGATTTTAGCAGCCCTTCAAAGCAGAGGAAACCATACTCTGACCATGAAGATATTTCCAGAAGATTATTTTTAAGCAAGTAACCTGGAAGATATTGAGTCATAGCAGTCTGTGGAGACAGGTATGTGAATGCTGCCTCCGAAATATTTTAAATGCCACAATACTTACTACTGCTATGATAAGATGTGCTTACTTCCAAAGAAATGTTCAAAAAGTTAAACGTGGGTTTTGGATTATACAATTGTACATCTTGTGATGGACAGTACAATAGCTGTTATGAGAGGTTCCAGCATGGGCAACAGAAAGAAATTTGATATTATAGGTACTGAAGTGTTAACATAAATATGCATGAAGGGGCTGTCCAAAACTACATAATGATTCACACACAGCTGCACATAAAGGTATGTCATATTACAGTCATAATTCATAGAATCATAAAATGGTTTGGGTCAGAAGGGATCTTTTTTAAGGTTCATCTAGTCTAACCTCATGCCCCCAGCCCCCACCATAAGACATCTTTCCCTAGGTGTCGAGGTTGCTCAGAGCCCTCATTAAACCTGTCCTTGAGTACTTCCAGTAACATTAGGCATGCTGCTAAATGGTGTTGCAATTGACATATGTCCCCAAATTTAATAGTGATAGATGTGATTTAAAAACCGCTTAAAACTATTTAAAGCTCTAGAACTACTTTTTAAGTCTGCTTTTCTGTTTTTCTGTTTCCCAGGGTGAGACACTTTGCAATCAACACCATTTATTGAAAATGAAAAATATGTAAAATTGCAAAACCATAAAAATAGGCAGAAAATAAATAGAGAACATCTGCCCATTTCAGTTCATGAACTAATCACTAATCTGTCTGATGGCTGCACTGAGTGTAGGATGTAATAGCACAGAGTGCTCTTGGCAAAGCAGCTGGGCTGAATCGGGGCTATTGACCTGTGGTCACCAGCATGAGAAGATCCTACTGCTGCTCTCTATCCTTCCTCATATTTTCTCTCAGATCTCTTGCATCTATTGACAGAGGACATTTTCTTTGGATGCTTCTTTCCTGACATTTTGGATGTGTACAGTGAGAGTATACTGTCATTTACATAGTAAATTAATTTTGCTGTTTTCTTAGTTTTCTTAGTTTAAGCTTCAAGGCATTTTCAAGTACTCTTTTTCTCAGAAAAGAAACGACTGTGATTATTTTCTTCTTTGGGTGACATACTGTGGAAATTATATTTCAAGTGATAAGATAAGAGAAAAAAAGAAAGGAAAATACAAGTATATGGTAATATATGTTCTGGAATTAATAGCATTTTTAATTTAAATTTGTAAATAGAGATCCTTTAATTTTAATCTAGTACTGTACCATGTGAAATACACAGTATTATAAGGTTTTTTATTTGTTTAGGGTTTTTTTGCCATAAGGAGTAATTTGTAAATAAAACTCAAACACAGTAAGAACTCTGACATGATATTTCTATTACAGAATGACACTTTATAATACATTTTATATTATATTTTTTTCCCAAAACTTTTACTTACTAAAACGGTCCCAAAGAGTCTTCTTTTATTACTAGCTGTGTTCCTAATTCAATAGGGTTACTGTGCCATATTTTCCTTTAAATGGAAATGTCTAAACAGATGCTTTGTTTTTCATTACTTAATGTATTCAAAGTAGTAATTCCAGTGTAGTAGAATGTTTTTAAAAAGTTATTGGAATTTTTTCATTTTCGCTGAAAACCTTATAAAAGAGACTATATTTAGGCTATAGAAATGTGGCTATTTAATGAAAAACAATAGTCTCTATGACAAAATGAATACATTTATACTCTTATACCATATATGAATATGAAATTGCTTCAATTGAGATCTACATACTTTCAAAACCTAAACCACAACCCATCAGACAGGAAGGGAATATACACACGTTAAAAATATAGTTTACACAACCTATGGACTGACAAACCTTTTGTTCATTTAATTGATACCACAGCACCTTAAAATTTTCAAGAGTTAGTCCTTGACAAATAGTATAACTAATCTAGAACTGATGGATGCAGAACTATGTTTAGAAAGTTTTAACAATGGTTCACTTTAAACTGGAAGTACATACTGAGACCCTCTTCCCCTGGTTTCTATCCAGTACTATTCAGTACTCTATTAATATTTATTACATAAGTATATGTTACCACATTGGAGGAAACTTCAATTGCAGGAGGACTGCACTAGAATTTCAATCATTTTGAGACACTGGAAAACTATTATGAAAAAAAGGTTTAATGAAGTCAAAGGCATAATTCTACACTTAGGGAACAAATTATTTCAGAAATGGAAGAACAGTATGAGGGTGGATTGCAAGCTCAAATAGGATTTTGGTATCATGATACAAAGTAAACTGTGGTGAACTACTATTGAAGTAGTTTGCTGTTCTGAGAAAAAGGTAAATATTAGATTGAGGTGTACAATTATGTGGCGTCTGTAAAGGTAATGAATGGCTCTTCTGTACATGAACTTGTTAAATTATAGCATATACTCTGTCTCTAATGTGTGGATCAGCTGGAGAAAGTCAGGGCTATAAAAATGTAATTTACAAGAACAGTCTGAAAACATTTGGACTTGCATGGGTGGAGAGGCAGGGAGGAGGTCATATACTTTTCAAATACACAAAAATATGGTTGCAAAGACTAAAGATAAAAAATAAACTGTTTTGCATACCCACAGTCAAGTGAACAGGAAGTAATGGATGTAAATTGCATCAAATGAGACTTTAGTCAGAGATTAGGAAAAACATTAGCTATTTTTAAAACCTGTGACAGATTGCCTACATGCATTATGGATTTTGCCTCACTAGACATTTATAAGGACATGTTGATCCATCAAAAATCATTCAAGCAGATGAATATTTTTTGAGTCATTTGGTTTTGATTTTTTTTATTACAAACATGCTAAATATGGTTGTTCCTTAGCTATTACAATGCCAACTAATAGGAGGCACCAAGATATGGAGGTTAAGAATGAATGTGATTGATAAAAAAATATTTTCAAGAATATGAAGTCTTACAATGCTGTTATCTTTGAGTTTGAGTGAAATGGTTAAGAATCAAAATGGATGATTTCATTGACTGGGTTTCTTAGGATATATGGAGAGAAAAAGACATTACAAATTGTACAGCCTGGGGCCTGGAAGATAAAAATATACATACCTAAAAGAAAACTCATTCAAAGACCCTTAGTTCAAAAATGTAACTTCTTAAATTAAGAAAAAAGCATTTGCCAATAATTTTACAATAATGAAAAATCAGTATTTAAAATAGATCATTGAATAGTAAGTTTTTCGATTCAGAATCTCTGCTTTTTCTGTGTGAAATCCATTTCTGTGGAGATTTTAGTTAAAACGGGATAATATCTTCCTCTTAAAATGGTGGTATTTCATGGAATGTTCTGAGTTGGAAGGGATCCATAGGTGTGATCAAGTCCAGCTCTTCAGTAAATGACCTCCACAGGGCTTGAACCCACGACAATAATGTTATCAGCACCCTGCTCTAGCCAACAGAACTACTTATAGGGGTAGCAGAGCACGGAACATCTAGCCAAAGATAAGTGAAATATAAACCAAAGCATTCAGAAACGAATGATAATGCTATTCTTCTGCATTCTGTTAAATAAAGGAAATTTAAAATCTTGTCACTATAATACAAAGCATCAAAGAGTCATTGTTAAATTCTGCTTCACAAAGGTATACCTTTTCAATAGATTTTTCTTGTGGATGGAAAAGTGCCACATTTGACCTCTGACATCGTGACATTATTTCCGTACTTGAGAAATACACTAAGAACTTTAACTTGTCTAGGCAAAGGAAAGACTTCACCTTTTTTAGGATGAAGTACCTCAAAAATATGGTGATGAGGACCACATAAAAAACTGTAATGCAAATCTTAACTTCCCCTGAGGGGAAACCTCATCTCACAGGTTACTTGTTCCAGATCAGAAGACAAAGTAAGATGAAATCTTTTCCCTTTCTATGTGTACTTAGCTCTCTCCTCTGTAGTTTATTCTGTTAAATTTAGCTTTTTAACCTGAACCTTTAACTTGAGACTTTAGGTACTATTTACGATTCCATCTAGCAGAATTTTTAATGCAAGTATACATTAAAATTTTAACTCTTTTAAAAAAAAATTCATTATTTATGGAAATTGTTTAAGGAATTTAGTTCACCTTTTACATAGGTATGCAGTGAAAGAATCTGTATTAAATAAAGGATTCCTAACTGCTGATATTATACTTTGGGTATATGTAAATTTATATTTATATTAAATTTCTATGATTCATGGAGTCATTCACTAGAGTTGAGTTGAAATCAATTTAATGCATTTAATCCTTTCCCTGACTAGAAGAAAACAGTATGGTAATATTTGTATCTTACTTTTCAATAATGCTTTTCAAAAACCAATTAGATTGTTGAATATTTGGTCACCTGCACACAACAGAGGTATAGTATATTTTGCTATTTAGACTAAAAATAAGACTTTTTTTTATATATAACATTAATGAATTTCTGGTCACTAGGTTTATAGTTAAATTTGCAATGTCTTAACAGTTTCACTTTCTAAGTTTTTCTAGATGGCTACATTGCTTATTGATTTTCTTCTTTCTAAATTTCACTTATACCCTCTACTTTGTTTCTATTTTATGTAGCTTATGATAAGGGAATGAATAATTAGTAGGAGGCTTGTCAGTATCATGGGGCTGAAATGGCTACAGACTTTCTAGAAAAGTTTGTGTGATGATAACACAAAGACAATGATTGAGGTAATGTAACAATGTTTTGAGTCCTGTGACACTCATCGGCTACTGCTCAGAGAGTAAATCGCATATAAGCTATTTGTCATTTATCACCTAGATCTAAATATGCCTTTAATATGATCCAGGATAATCTATGAAATATTTTATTACTTAGTATTAACTAGTCTTCCCCAGTTGCCAGAAATCTGGTTCTTAGGGTGTCATCTTCCATGTAGTCTATGGTGGAATTAGTTTCAGGGGCTCTGAAGCAGCGCACAGCAGTGTTTGCTACGCTGTCAGGCGCTACCGCGGCTCACAGTGCCGGCTGGGCGGTCTCGTAGCGGGGTTTCTTCCTGTTGAGTAAGCATCCCACGACCCAAGGCCTCCTGTTCTGCTCCCAGTGATTCAGAAACCTCTAAGCGACAATTAACACAAAAAGAAAAAGCAGATAAAGTCCTTGCACCACTCTACCCAGTAAAGGGAAATTTGGTTCATTAAAAGGAATAAATGGCAAATCTATTGGTATGCCTGAATTTTGTTTAAGGTCATTTCAAAGGCCCATTATCTTCACTAGATCATAACATAAGAAAAAGATGAAAATGCAAAAGAAAGTGAAATTATATTTAAGTTAAAATTTGATTTTGCCTGTTTTACCTGGAAGTAAACTACCCAAAATTAAACTAAAGAATTTATTTTCTGAGTGAGAGACACATAGAAAATCAGTGTTTACATCAAGCATTCTTTAGGCTTCTTTCTGCATTTTTTAATCCTACATGATCAAAGTTTGCTTTTTTTTCTTTCGTAATCTTTCACTAATAGGCCATGGGTCCATTATATATAAAAGAAAAAAAAAATTAAAAGGTAGAAAACAGTATTTATAAATATTGCAAACACATATTTTGTAATAAATCAATCTACCATCCTGAAGCCATAGATGACTGCAAACAAAATTTCCAAAAACTTTTGCTTCATGTGGTAGCCTGTATTTAAAATGTTGTAGAAAAAAGATTTTGACTCATTTTCAGAGGTAGTTGCAAGGATCTGCAGTACATGATGGGCAAAAAAATCCCCCAAAACAAACCACAAGCCACGCATATACTAAATTGCCATAGACAAGAGATGAGTGCATCACTAAAGAAACTGAACTATCAAAAATAATTTCCAGTGATTATAAAATATTGCATTCTTGCTCCTGTACTATGTGGATGTAGCTCAAGTGCAGGAATCCTGTAACTTCTTAAGTCTGTGTTACTGCTCTAGTGTCTTTGAACAGTGTAGTGGGAAGCAGAGATCAGAAAGACTTCTTGTACTGTCTTTTGTCTTTACGCTTTCCCGGAACAGTTTATCATGACTGACTCATAAAGGGAACAGATTGTAATATTGTCTTGCGAAAATCCATTGACCTTGGTAGAATGCCTTGTGAAAGAGAACTCAGCTAGTGGAAGACATAAAAGTGAGGGCATTGAATGAGTTTCCTACACACAAAGAAGACACCAAAAGGTGCCCTTTTTTTCCTACAAAAGAGAAATCAATCAGTAACTTCAAATAATTTAACTATTCTGAACTTGATCCTAAAAATAATATATTAAAAAAAACCCTCCTTTTTGTTTTCATGAAGGCAAATATGCTATCTGCCTTTTGGAAAACAATCTATCAGATAAGTATAACTATGAATCTTGTAGCCCACAAATAGTTATTTATTCAAATTTTAGTCTAAATGAACATAAGGAAAATACTTCTAAAACCAAGCATAAAGTAGGAAAAGAAAATAAAAGTCTTTATTCAACTCATTAGTTGTGATTAAGAAGCACGTAAACCCTGATCTTCAACCAGTCATTTCAAAATTAAATCTAAAGCAAAGTAACCCAAAAAACTGCTCTGCGAATTTCTCATTACAGTGCTGTTTAGAAATGAGATTTCCAGCCGAACTGCAATTGTGTTTAGTTAAACAAGCTGTCAGATTGCAATTGGTATGTGCAATATGGAAGTTATTCAAGGGTAACATTCTGAACATATGCATAATTATCAGAAGAAAATACATGAGATATATTAATTTAGTTTCCATTACAGAAAAAAACCAAACATTAACTGCTTACTGCAGTAAACAAAGGAGTTGGACTTGTCTGTCTCTGGGAATTTCTTATCTGAGGAAATGAAAAGAATACACTGTGTACTCTTGATCTTTCTTTAAAGTCACCAGTCATCAGTGTAAAAGGCTGCCTTGTAGGAATCTGCTGCAGGAGAAGGTCAAACAGCATATTATGATTCTCACTGGAAAAAGTATCTGTTTTACTGCAACAGCAAGTATTTCACTGTTGGAATCTCTATCTTCTCTCAGGTATGCAAAAACATTGGAATTTTTAATATGCTGTTTGTTTGAGTCTTATCGGAATTATAGATCATGTCTTGAATACATCCTAAATAATTTATAGTAAAACAATTCCAGTTATCTAAATACCAGTATTTTGAAAGCTGGGGGAAAAGAAGGGAACCAAAATACAAAACTAAACCCAAAAACACAAACAAAAACCCCCCAAACCTTCAATTAATAGGCATCTGAACACAATCTTTTTCTTAGTGGTTACGCTCAAAAATGGAATTAATGGTTTTGAGAAAATTTTATTTATATACTTACAGAAAAGAAAGAGTTCCTCTGATTTTTTTTTCATGTTCCCTGTAAGATAGTGGTGGTTTTGGTTTCCAGGTGAAATGAGTAAAAGATATATGTAAAAAGGTAAATATGTAGTTGACATTAGTATTTTTGTATAGATGGTGAGGTCCAATCTCTTTACATCTACAGTGAAGAAAATTCAACTCTTTTACGTATTTCTCAGAAACACATTAAAACATTTCCTGCTTTCTTACAAATATTCTCAACCATTCAGGGAAGAGCTTCTTAGAAACAGTCCCTAAACATCTATCAGCTGTGATTCTTTTTATTTTCTAGCTATTTCCTTTCCACCTATGTTTTTTCATGAGATTACACTATTTACACTGCACTGTATCTATAGCATTACTTTTATCACAGTCTTTCTAGATAAAACCCAATTGTTCGTTTTAAACATTTATTGAAACATAATACCAAAAGCTTAGTGGGTGAAATGAGTAATTTTTTTTTGTTGTTGTTGTTTTGTTTTTTTTTTGTTAATTATTTTTTCTAAACCAGCAACCAGTGTTATTTAGTTAAGGATTTGATCATCCTAGGTGACAAAGTAAAATTTCTAATACGGCAGATAGTTCTCTCATATATCATAAACACATAAAAATAAATTATCAATGACATTACTAAGGTGTCTATAGATAATAATGAGTATATGAGGTTGTTACAAGGTTGACATCTAAGTAGAAATGGAGGACATTCTGAGTGAGGTCATTTGTCTTCCCAAGCAGCCGTTATGCATGCTGGAGCTCTCCTTTCTGGGTGTGGCTGAACATTTGCCTGCTAATGCGAAGCAGCGGGTGAATTTCTTGTTTTGCTTTGCTTGCATGTGCAGCTTTTACTTTACATATTAAACTGTCTTTATGCAAACCTAGACATTTTCTCACTTTTACCCTTCCAATTACCTCCCTCATATCTGCAAAAATCCAAATTCATAGAATCACAGAATCATCATAAAATCAAAGAATGGCCTGGCCTGGCAGGATCCTCAAAGGTCATCTACTTCCAACCTCCCCACTATGGACAGGGACACCTTTCACTAGAACAGGTTGCTCAGACCCCATCCAATCTGGCTTTAAACACTTGCTACCATGGGAAACCTATTTCAGTGCCTTACCATCCCAAAAGGAAAGAATTTCTTCCTAATATCTAATCTAAACCTTCCCTCTTTCACTTTGAAGCCATTCCCACTTCCTGTCACTGNCTTTGAAGACATTCCCACTTCCTGTCACTGCATGCTCTTGTAAAAAGTCTCTCTCCATCTTTCTTGTAGGCTCCCTTCAGGTGCTGAAAGGCTACAGTTAGGTCACCTGAAGCCTTCTCTTTTCCAGGCTGAACAATCCCAGTTATCTCAGCTTTTCCTCATAGGGGAGGTGCTCCATCCCTCTAATCAACTTGGTGGCCCTCCTCTAGACTCACTCCAACAGGTCCATGTCCTTCCTGTGCTGGGGACCCCAGAGCTGGATGCAGCACTGCAGGTGGTCTCTCACAAGATTGGAGTAGAGGGGGCAGAATCTCCTCCCTCGCCCTGCTGGCCACGCTGCTTTGGATGCAGCCCAGGAGTGCACATTGCCGGGTCGTGTCCAGCTTCTCATCCACCCCAAGTCCTTCTGGGCAGGGCTGATCTCAATCTGTTCATCCTCCAACCTGTGCTGATAGCAACAGTTGCCCTGACCCAGGTGCAATACTATGCATTTGATTTTGTTAAACTTCGTGACATTTCTATAGGTCCACTTCTCAAGCTTGTCCACGTCACTCTGGATGACATCCCATCCTACAGATCTTGTTCATCTTGATGTTTCATTCTTCAGAGAGTTATATAGTCAGTCTGGGTTTTGTTTGTTTTATTTGTTCTAATGACACCATTATAAAAGAAACCTGGATTTTTTTTATGTCTGAGAAAAAAAGGAGAGGTAGACAATGGGAAATATAAAAAATCCAACAGCACTTATTTTGCTTAATTAAAAGAAACAGAATGTTGTTTCCAGTTATCTTCTGGTATAGAAATATTTCTTGTCTGAATCTAAATATTTATTAAATTGTGATGACCAGAAATAATATTACAAAAATATCAGCTTTTTGACCATGGTCCTGAGATATCTGAAAGTTTGCCTTTTAAAATCAATAGTTCTGAATTCTGTGTAAACTTCAACTTAAATGGGAGAGTGCTCATGTAAGCATCGTTGTTGAAAAAATGTTCCTCAAATTTCTCAGAAGAGGATGAATTCACTATGTAATTACAGGAAGCTACCAGCAAACAATCCACAAACATTTAAAATACAAGAAACACTGAAATACACTAATCACATTATATAATTTATAAATAGTTTATGAACAGGAAATAAGGATGTTTTTAAATTGTATCCTTTGTCTAGTATCTTCTGCAAAGTAATGATCCTAAAAATAAATTTAATATAATATGTCCCCATAATTTGCATGTGATAGTTTTATAGCAATTTCTCTTTGTAGAGAAAATAAGTGCTTACAATGTTGCCGTGTCCTTGCTGTGACAGGCCAAATTGACTTCTAGGCTTCTTATTTTATTACCATGTCCTTTATTACAGAAATTACTAGCTTAGACTAATCCAGCTCTGTTTTCCTATAGTACAAATGGTACCGTTTATTTTTGTTTGAATAATGGGTACAATGGTTTATATGAGGCTTTCATTTGAGTCAATTTTATCGAATTTAGACTTTAATGACTAGTATTTTCTATTTTCTGTATTTTTTCCCATACAGTTAATTAATTACACAAGTTTTTAAATGCTTCTGAAGAAAGGAAAGGATATAATTCTCTTCTGTATAATAAGACCAAGAAGTTTTTCACAACTCATGTGAGGTTTTTTACCTATCTGTTAATAAATTAAAAATAAAATAAATAAAATAAATAATTAAGCATAATTGGATATTCCATACATGTTTTGAAGACTGTGTTTCCTACCTCTGTGATAGTTTTTTAGGGTTCAATAAACACATTTCTTTGTATTTAGTAGTTACATGGTTAATGACAGAATCACTTTTGCCCCTAAATAAAGTTAATTATTCATAGCACGATAAACCTGAGTCCCAAAAGCAAAACACCAATATTAATAGCTAAGTAAAAATAAGTGTTTGGTCAGCTTTTGTTTTTTTCAATTTTTTTTTTTCCTTCGTAGGAGTAATGTTTTATATATTTTCACCAAATTTCCAAAATAAATGTTTCATAATTCCATCAAATATACCTACCAGATGGAAGTCTTCCTATTAGGGAAGATCTCCTTTGTGTCTTAATATGCATATATATATGCAGTGTGGAATACAGATCTTTAGTGAAGCTTTTTTTACCTGTTAATCCAGTGTCTGATTCACTACCTGAATTTGTGAACTTGGAAATCCACCTTGGAAGCAAGTGAAATACACAAAGTGGGTACAGAGCTTTGTAGAGAAAGAGTCTATTCTGTCGCATGAGCTGTGTGGGAAAACCTAACAGCTTGTAAAAGCACGCATCACTTCATGAATAAAAGAAAAAGCCAATTTCAGAAGGTGTTAGACTACAACTTTCATGCTTCTGTCTATAAGATATGACGTAATTTTTCTTATTTTTTAATATTTTGTGGTGCTAATTCTCCTCTTTAGTACCTTTTTTTGTTTAGTATTATTTTAATATCTCATATTTTCACTGAATCCTAATGATTCATTTAAGAAAATGTCAAGACACCAATGCACATAACTGTTACTTGTCCCAGTAATTACGACATTCAAATATATGTATATATATCTACTTTACCTATTTTATAAGAATGGATGACCACCAGGAACTGTTTCCTTAGACATAAAATCCATGTCTTACTACACATACTTATACCTTTAAGAAATTTTAGAAAGAAGAAAATACTTTTTTTTTTTTCATATGAGCAGAAAGAAACACTATCATTTAGGATAATGATTAATCTGACAAAATGAGATGAGGACCCTTACTTTAATGCGTTCTTGAACAAAATCTCACTGGACTCATCAATCCTGACAGCGTTAGTAGGCTTCATTAAGCATTAGTTAAATTAGCCATTACTTCTTAACATTATTGGCTAATTGCTTTGTGAATCTCAGGCAGCTCCAGAGTATACTAAAGCTCCATATCAATACAGTAAACTTTCACTTCTCAGTATGATATCACACTATTTAAAGCTTGATTGATGGTTGATCCTCAAAAGCTGGAATGGGCTTTATTAAATTCCTAAGTAGGAAGAACAGAAAAGTAGAGTGAAGATTTGATTGCCTGGTGCGAATATAGCTTTTAATATGCTGGAAATATCGATGAAGATGACCAGCTAAAATTTGCAGCCGAGAAAAAATCCCACAAATTCTAAAGATAACACCACCTTATGCCATTTGTTGATTAGAATATTGTAGTCCCCTTTCAACACAAAAGTGTGGCATGAATACCAAATTGACATTTAAAGCAATAAAATGTGTTAGTTCTTTTTGGAAAAATGTATTGTACCTTGTCCAGATGTGATCTTTAAAGATCATCTAGTTCAACTGCCTTGTTGTGGGCAGGGACTTCTTTCACCATAGCAGGTTGCTCTAAGTCCCATCCCACCTAGCTTTGAATGTTTCCAGTGATGGAGCATCCACAACTTCGCTGCACAACCTGTTCCAAAGTCTCATCACCCTTGCAGTAAATACTTTCTTCTTAATATCTAATCTAATATCTGATCTAAATCTATGTTCATTCAGTTTAAAACCATTATTTCTTGTCCTATCCCTACAAGTCCTGGTTAAATGTCTCTCTCCTTTTTTCTTATAAGCCCCCTTTAAATATCAATAAGGTCTCTCCAAAGCCTTCAATTGTTCAGGCTAAACAATCTCAACTCTCTCAGCCTCTTTTTATGGAAGACGTATTCCAGCCCTCTGACCATTTTTGTGGTCCTCCCTTGGACCCCCTCTAACAGGTCTATGTCGTGCTAGGGGCCCCAGAGTTGTATGTGGTGTGTAAGGTAGGGTCTCACAAGTGTGGTACTGGGAAGAATCACCTCCCTTGATCTGCTGGTCTTGTGTCTTTTTATGCAGCCCTGGATACATTTGGCTTTCAGGGCTGTGAATGCACATTTTCAGCTCATGTCTAATTTTTCACCCACCAGTATACCCCAAGCCCTTCCCTGTAGTGCTGCTCTCACTCTATTCCTAACGAACTCTGTACCGAAGGAATGTGAAGTACCTGGTTGATTTGTCCATGCCTCTTTGCCATTTATGGAAATAACTCATGACTGCAAAACTTATGCCAGTTTATATGGTGGTCGTTTTCTCAAAACAGGCACCTATCAGTGCTTCTAAGTAGTAGATCCACCTCAGGGGCACAAGGCTCAAACTGACAGCTTGAAACCTACTACTTTGAGAAGAATACATTAGTAATTCAAATCATGAAAATGCCTTCCCACTTCTCTGTTGAAACTCTGTCAGGATTCAGCAGAGAATTAAAGCTATGTGACCTGTGTCTAAAAAAAAAAAAAAGAAGAAACCTATTTCTATTGCTTAGCATTGAACAATGTGCATTTGGGAAGGGAATAATCTTTGATTCCAGTCCTTGGTTCTAGAGTACTAATGCATGGTATGAACATTTTTATCAGGATATGACTGCAACCAGGACAGGGAAGTTTTATTGCTTGTTGCTCTTTTGCTAAGGAACAGAAAACCCTGACTTCTACAGCTGCAGCACCGCAAGTACTGGGGGACAAATCCAAAGAAGGAATGGCACAAAAAAGGCTGTACCTCCTGTAACTTCTGGTAAATTGCACTTTGGCCTTAGGTGTCCTCTGGTACCTGGATTCCACCATTCTTGAAACAAGCCGACAGTATACTTAATCCAAAGGGGAGTTTTTCCATATAATTTTGGAGTTTTCTGAGTTCTCATCCTCATTATTTTATCTGGATAGCAGAGGGATTTTAGGTAGCTAAATAACTTCTGCCAGCTCTCTGGGCTATGGCAACAGCTTCCCACAAGGGATCAGAGAGTTTATCCTGACTACCCATGCCTCAGTAGTCAGACAGCAAAGAAGGGGTAGGAATGTTCCTGCTTTGGTGATAATCTTTGTAGTCAGGGAGCTCAAGAAGACAGAAGGTCTCACATGAAGATAAATGGTCTCCTAGAAATAAAGGCAGAGGCTAATTGCCCTGCTGGGAAATGAAGAGTGGACAGATGAGAGTACTAAAAAAGAAAGTTGAAACATTTCTCTGCAATTTTTTTATTCTGTAGATTGGCACCTGAGTCTTAAGCACTTTTCAGTGAGGATTCTCATGTGGCAGAACTAAATGAATGACACTGTCTCATGTTAAAACAGGGATGAGGTTAGCCAATTTGGTTAGAGACATCTGAATCAAGAACTGTAAAATATTACAGAAGAAAGAAAAAACAAACCAATAAAAACGCAACTGTCTTCAGGAATAAGATACATCTCATCAGAGCTCTTGTGCAAGGAATTGTTCTTTAAATGAGAGTTTGGGATGCATAACTGGAGTCTGTGAGCAAATGGCCTCGTGAGGTAATCCTGTGAGATTTCTTGTAGGTGTGTTAGCTAGCACATGTCTGTTACAGCAGGGCCTGGATTCAGAGGTAAAATACAGGGAATAAAGCTTTGGAGCTAAAATCCTGATAGTTTTACATGAGGGATAGGGAAATTTTGTAGTTTAGGAAAAAAGAGTGGAGATTTCTGAGTGTGGCAATTACTGTCTTATTTGGCCCCACAGCATTGGGCTACAGATATGCATTTCACATATACAATACATTTTCCTGTAATTGAGGTGCCTGATATTTTAGTACCATGGTAAATAAAGCTACCATTCCATGTCTGAGTCCAAAGCAGTCAAATTCTTTAAATTTTTGCATCCTACAAAACATGAATATATGACTATGTGTTGGATCTACCTTTTTTGGCTGCCAGACTCCTATACCACTTCACTTCCTTAAGAGAACAGGAGGAGAAAGTAGAATGAAAAGGCTTACGGGTCAAGACAAAGACTGGGAGGTCATTTAACAATTACTATCACAGCAAAATAAATTTTACTTGGAGAATTTTAATTTAAATTAATCAATTAATGAAATGCAGTGAGATATATCAGGTCATTTATTAGGACAAAACCAGAAAACTTTCTCCTGCACCTCTCTCTTCTTTTCCGGCTTCCTGTGACATTAAATGCATTGTTGGCATTAGGCAAGAAGGCAAAGCTATCTAGGTGATATCATGTTAGCTATAGTATAGGAATGACTCATACTAAGATTTCATCCTCAAAATTTATTACAAAGTCAAGATTAAGTTAGTAGCAGGGATCTAAACCTGTGACACTGATGGGTAATTGGGCAGATGTCTGGACATTGTTGTGAATGAAAGGAATATTACTTGTGAGAGATACACTGAGTTGCAATTTACTTTCACAGTGAAATAATTGTGTTTGAATGGTGCATTGTCAGAGACATAAAACAAGAGTTGACAAGCCCTCCTACCTCTACTGAATAAATGTGGTTAACTTGATTCAAATGTGGTAGCTCAAATCTGTGTTATCCTTTTTCAGTATTTCATTATCATAATTAATGTGGGCAGAGGGAAATCTGGTCAATCTGTCTAGTGGTGGTGTCACAGGCAAAGTCACCCATGTTTCTTTGTGAATCCAGCCTTAAATAGTTGCAGTTGTTTCTTCTTTGAAGCAAAAATGAAAAATAGGTTTTGACATTATAATTGCCAGTACACTTTTTTTTTTCTCTTTAGGTGTGAATGCAGAATGAATTCAATACATGGATTCAATACATGTTACAGCATTTAAAAGTGAAGGCTTTTTTTTTCCCTAGATGACCAATAATTCAGCAAAGTATCTGAGTCAGCAAGTGTGTATTCTGTCAGTAAACACACCTTTTAAGTTAAACACAAAACATGTTACATATATAGCCAATCACACATGTAATTCCAGTTCTTACCACAAGCTATTGTTCATAGTGCTTTTTCTATTAATACATTTTCTGACTGTTATTCTTATGTATCCTCATTCTCTGTACTAAGTGAAACTCCACATAAGTACAACATGTGGAATCCTAGAAATATAGTGAGGCTTTTTATATGTTTCGCTATGTCACCACAACTCACATTAGCTACTGCTAGAAACAGGGAGTTCTGTAGAATGCTTCAAGATAGTGTTGATGTTAAAGGTGCACATTCATAGATAAAGATAAGTAATATATTTATTAGCAAAGGGCAAAGAAACAGAAGAGAATGTGGCATTGCTCTTAGGCATTTTCTAGTAATGTACTGAGAAGGCCACAGATACTTATCCATTTAGAATGAAAAACAAAAAAGAAGCTGAAAGAAATGAAAGTTTGGGACATTCAGATTGGTAATTGGAAAGAATTTATCACTATTGCTGACACAAGCCAGGATGTCATTGGCCACCTTGGCTACCTGGGCACACACTGGCTCTTGTTCAGCTGCTGCAGATCAGCATCTCTAGGTCCTATTCCATCGGGCGTCTTTCCAGCCACTCTGCCCCCAGCCTGTAGCAAACTCTGGGGATGTTGTGACCCAAGTGCAGGACCCAGCACTGAGCCTTGTTGAACCTCATAATATTGGCCTTGGCCCATTGATTCAGTTTGTCCAGATCCCTATTCAGAAGCTTCTGAGTCGTGTTGCAGGTACCTTGGATTATGAGGTCTTTATTCTTCTCCCTGTATCTGTCTTCCAGCTCAGGAAACTGGTACTCAGAGAACAACTGGTCTTGCTATTAAAGTTTGGGACAAAGATAGCATTAAGTTCCTCAGCCTTTTCCTCATCCTTAGCCACTATATTTCCCCCCACAGTATGTCACTATCAGGGCTTCCCTGAGTTCACAGTCTTTCCAATAGATCTTCAGTCTGAGCTTGTAGATAATAGACTTTCAATAATTTGTGAGACTAGGAGGATTAGTGGATTAATGCACAAGTCTTTGGACACCGAAGAACTAGGTTAAGAGATCTGCTTTGGCTCAAAAGAGAAATGAGTTTGATAATCTCTGCTTAGTCCCTGGGAAACATTTGCACAAATCACAGAACGACCTTTAAACATTTCCTGCTATTGAAATTCTTTACTTACAAAGGTCAAATCTGGTGCTACAGGCAAAGAAAATCATCCAGCAAGGCCATGTCTTTCTCACTGAAAGTGAGCTATAAATCCAAAACATACTGACACTCACCACTTAGAAGTCATACTCAAATGGACTATAACGACTCATATGATTCAAATATCTCGGGTTAAATATTCACATTCTTTTTTCTTTTTTGAGACATCCATTTCACTCTTGCCATTTTTCAGTTCATGTAGTGAAGCAGTCAGTGGATTTCACTCTAGCTGTAATCCAATACAGAACATGGACATTTTTGTTTTCCAGTATATACTAAAACAAACCCAAGAAAAACAGCTCTAGCTCTCTGTACAGGGTGCTGATGGGCAGGTGCTGGCAGCAGCAGTGGCTGCAGGGAGGGTCTGTGAGCAGTGGCTGGGGCTGCATTGTGCTGGACATGGCCATTTCCAGCTGGCTCCAACCCATCTGTCACAGGGCACAGCTGAGCCCCACCAGCTGAGGGGACCTCTGAGAAAATGAATTGAAGAAAGTGAAAATGCCACAGAAGCAGCATGAAGAGTAAAGGTGTTAGAAAGCAAAACAATCCTGTGAACATCAAGGCCACAGAAGAAGGGGGAAAGGAGATGTTCCAGGCACAAGAGCAGATTCACCTGCAGCCCATGGAGGACTGTGGAGTCTACTTGCTGGAATGGATGGCTGTTTCTTCAGCCATCTGAGGAAACTTTGGCTCATGAAGGGCCCTCGAAGGAGCAGGGCTGCAGGACTAGAGCCTGTGGAGAGGTCCCATGCAGGAATAGGAAAAAGTGTGAGGAGGACAGAGCAGCAAAGATGAAATGTTATGGACTGACCACAACTCCTGGGCTGCTTGGAAAGCAGAGGCAGAGGATTCTGGAGAGAAAGAACTGAAGCTGAGATTGGGAAGAAGGGAGGGCAGGAAAGGATGATTTTAATTTTGTCTTCATTTATCACCACCGTACTCTATTTTAATTAGCAATACATTAAATTTATTCCCCAAGTAAAGTCTATTTTGCCCATGATGAAAATTGGTAAGTGATCTCCCTGTCTTTACCTCATCCCAGGAGGTTTTTCATTCTCTTTTCTTCTGTCCAGTTGCAGGGAGGTAGAGAACAGCTGAGCAGGGGTCAGGCAGCCAGTCAACGTCAGCCCATCACAACCTGTTTCTGAACTTTGTAAGTCCAGCTAAAAACATTTTAAGACCATGGCTACAAACACAAGCCCTATCCAAGAGGTTGTCCTCAGCCCACTGCAAACTTATTCAAATGCTCTTTTATAATGGAATCCCTGTATCAAAGATAAAGGAGATCACATTAAATTGTAACCTGTCTAGATTTGGAAAACTTTCATATCTACATATGGAATCTATTTCAAATTAAATATATTAGGATGAAATATTATTTTTAAATAACTATTATTATGTCAATAAATTTGACTGCTGTAGAAAAGTCCTTTCAGGACTACAAAAGACAGTAATTCTGGAATGAATCCTTTAATCAGTAATGAAAAAGTGAGTAGATTCAATAAAATTTGAAGTATAGTAAGGCAGATCTAGTTACAACAAAATATCACTAATGCCAAAACCACAGTTTTCATCTTGACTTCAAGTTTAGTGGCAGACAGGGGTCATACGAAACGCAGCAAATGTGTCAGGCCATAATTGCAAACCTTTCTGAAGGTGTTGCCTTGTTATTGGTTTCACTGGACACTGAAAAACAAGTGATTCTTTGACTGTTACAAATGTTTATTGCAGAAGGTAACATGCATTAACACTAGAAAGAGTTTAAACCTGCTTGATCTTAACAGTGAAGCATCAGGTACCCTTTTTTTGTTTAGAGATGGTTTATTTTCTAGCTGTTTTTATATTTGCAATTCAGTATGAACTGAAATAAAATTGCACTTAGTTAAGGCCTAACGAAAATATTCTGGTACTCTGAACTCACTCTTGCACCATTGTGGGTTAAATAACAGCTTCAGTTTTGAATCCAAATAAATGCTAAACTACTGTGGAAATGGAACTTGGGGAAAAAAAGAAAAAAGAAACCTTACTTGTGTGAGTAAAAGATGCCTTAGAAAGACCTATGTGTAATATGGTTATGGGATCAGATGTGACTTTATATAAAAGAAGGCATTCTGGATCTGACTAATAAATTGTTCAATCTGCTGTCAAATCTTTCATTGAACATGTGGGATGTTTGGTGAAGGAGCTAAAACATCAGAAGTAAATCTTTCATAATGTTAAAGTCAGTCCCACTCTCAATGTTGCTAAGTTACTTGTATTTATGTATAACTACAACAAATACAGTACTTTAATTAGCTTGAGGGTGACTCTAAAGTATTGAAGTGGACTATGGTGCTTTAGAGAAATCAAAATTAATTACAGTCACAGAGTATACTCCCATAGACAGTAGATTTATTCATGTTTCCATGAAAGAATACACTTAAGAATTATCAGGTTCAGGACATATTTACTTTTGTGAAACAATGCTAAATTAGTAAGTAATATCTACTATACAAAAAGATTTTGCTCTTAAAAAAGTAAGACTCAGCAAAATCATTTATGTTCTGACAACAAATTTTGAATTATTTCAGGAGAAAAAATATGTCACTAGTTTCTGTATTGTATGCTTTGAATCTGATTTTTTTTTTTCTCTGTATAATTTTGTGTCTACACTGTTAGGTTAATTACACTCTTCTTAGTTTTCTATTTTCACCTAAAAATAATTTTTTAAACATTTCGTTTACCAAATCACAATAGGCAATCAGCCATTTAAAAAAATCAATTAAACATAAGTATTAATGCAGTTGTTTTTAAACAATATTAAAATTTTCAAATATTACTGGCACAATAATATGTAGCAAAGCAGTATTACAGTAGGCAATATGTCAAAGAAACAGAAGAAAATCATAACAATTGACTTTTCAGCATCACAGTGGGATGTGCTGAAATTGAACTGTGCTTGGCAAAAAGCTAGAAAACAACAGATACAGCAGTAATACATCAAAGAAATTGTGGTATCTTTCATAGGAACATGAAAATTAAAGTGGTCTTTGAGGTCCTGTATACTGGTCCCCAGCTGTGGCAAATCTATTGGAAAGACAGAAACACTGGCTTTGTAGAAGATTGTTCCCAGATCATTCTTACGATTATAAAAAGTCTTACCCTAATAAGCTCTATTTTTCAAACTGAAGGATTCATGCTTATGTTATAGGCATTTCCTTCGTGACATCGTTTGTCCATCAGCTTAAATATCTTTTTTTCTCTGGTATTTTTTTCCTTAATGATTCAGGGACAGTCATCGTATTCATCTGATTCTTTTTCTTTTCTGAGCTGTGCAGTCCGAGTTTATTTTAGACTGCTCTCCTTAACAGTCTTCAGACCTGTTTAGACTAGAACTTTACCTGATTACTTGCTATACTTGAATATTTATTTCTTTTTACTTTTCTATATTTCAGTGTTATCACAGCCTTGTAAAATGGAATAGTGCTTCTGCTTTTCTTGGGTTTAGTAGCATCCTAAAATTTGCATTATTTGTGACTATGGTGTCGTCAGGGCATTAGTAACTGATAACATGCCAAGAAAAAATTTTATTTTTTAATTTTTTTTTTTTTTTTAATTTTGTGTGTGTGGCTTTATTGAGTCTGGCTGAGGAGTTCATTTCTTTCCCACAGCAGCCCTCACCGTGCTGTGCTGTGCATTGGTGGATAGAAGGGTGTTGATAACACACCGGTGTTTTGGGGACTGCTGCTCAGTCCTGGCACAGCATCAGCAGTGTCTAACATTCTGCCCCTTCATCAGTAGGCTGTGGGTGGGCAAGATCTTGAGAGGGGACACAACTAAGACAGCTGACCCAAACTGACTAAAGGGTAATTCCATACCACATGATATCTGCTTAGATATAAAAGCTGAAAGAAGGAGGAGGAATGGGGAACATTTGTCATTTACATTTGTCTTCCAGAGCAGCTGCTACATGTGCCAAAGCCCTGCTTCCCAGGAAGTGATCGGACATCCCTTGCTGATGGGAAGAGTAGAGAATAAAATCTTTGGGTTTTAAATTTGCTTCGACCTTGGCAGGTAACCTTTCACTTTTGCTTTAGTAATCTGCTTTATCTTAACCTACGAGTTATGTTCCATCTTATTTTCTCTCTCCTGTCCAGCTGAGAAGAGGAGTGATAGAGCAGCTTGGTGGGCACCTGACATCCAGCCGAGGAAACCCACCACAGTAACTCAAGATGTGAATTCCCCACTCATTTAAACCACGGTGCTTGGAGCCGCATTGTATAGTTTTCAGCTTCATTTCCTTGCCCGAGTATGATACAATTTCCTTCCTGAAAGAAATATTACTCCCTAGTTTTCTGCAATTCTTGAACTTCATCACACAACTGCAGATTTTTTGCAGAGTGAGTCAATGAAAATATTAAGTTAAAGAGATGCTCCACAGGGAAAGAACACTCTCTTTACTGAGAGAACAAGCATTTGTAAATTATTGTCATCTCTCGGTTTCTGTTAATTATGCTTATCCTCGCTTCTCTAAGGAACTGTAATTTCTGATCCTTACTGTATCTGAAGCGCAGCTGGGATATATTATACTGGTCATATCTAGTCATTAGGAAAAGATTTTAAATTTATCAGAAACAAAATACTAAATACTCTAAAACTCGTATTATCCTCTGTTCTATTTTCACTTAAGCTACGATGCGAAACCCTAAGTGACTCATGCATATCTCATTTGTGTGAAATGTATTGCTGGAGAAATTATGTGTTCCAAGAGCTTTTAAACACAGGAATGTTGATTTCTTACATATATTTGTTGCCAATAGAGATGTTTAATAACTGAACATTTTACCATACTAAAATTAGGATTATAAGCATAAGAAAAAATGTAGGTATCAATGATTCAGATCTCAACTTCCAAAGATTTTGGAAATATGTTTCCATAAATAATCTTGTTTGAACTTCTGTCATTGTAAACATTTCTAATTCTTCGAGACACTTAGTACATACCTAATTTCAAGCATGTATTAGACTCACTGAAGTTAAAAAGATTATATCAATTTGAAATTAAGCATTTTTGCTAAACGCCTTGCTAGAATGTAGTTCCTTCTTTTGTTTTGGGTTTATAGAGAAGTCCTGTGAAATTCAGACAAATTTTCAAACCTGTAAGTTCAATAGTTCTTAAAATGCAGTACCCAATACTGCTTTGATGTTTTGACTTGATCTAGCTAGCTCATCTGCTTGGATTTTTGAGTAATTTCTTGTTGCATTTTTCTCTTCCCAATATGTGGAAACCTTTAACCATCTATGTGAGAGAATGGTGGCAGCCCATTTCAGTGGAATCTTCGTTGCTGGTGAGATAATAGGAATTTCATGAAATATAGAAAAGGCAAAACCTATGTCTTACAATGAGAGCAGAATAAATCTATATACCAGAATAGCATGGGCTTGCAGAGAGCACCCTGCAGGTCAAACACTTCAGCATATGCCAGCGTTCTACTCCAGCATCAGTCAAGGACAAGGGCATCCTCTTCTGCACTGGAAAGAACTTTGCCAGCATGTTGATGTAGGTCTTTCCTCTGTTTGATGCTGGTGAGATAAGTGGAGTGCTGAGTCCAGTGCTGAGCCCTCCAATAAGAGAAAGGCTGTCAAATTGAAGCAAACCCTTTGAGAAACCACCCTAACGGTTAGGCATCTGAAGCCCGTGATGTATCAAGGCAGACTGAGACAGTTGGGATTGTTCAGGACGAAGAACAGAAGGTTTAGGCACTGTAATTTGTCTTGAAGTATGCTGTGAGAGGCCATAGAGGAGAAAGAGTTGAGCTTTTCTCAGTACTGTACAGAAAAGGTTGAGAGAGAGTGAACATAAGTTGTAACAAGAAAAAAAACAACTCAGCATGAGTAGAGAATATTTTACAGTCAGGTTGGTTAAGGACTGGATTAGGATGCTCAGATAGTCTGTCAAATATCCATCTAGACCAAATCTTCTTTATCCTCTTCAAAATACTATCCTTTAGAAGCTTCATTAGATATATTTGCTACTAGTACCTCTGCAGAGGCAGCTGTGAAAGCTAGAATTGGTTTGATTCTAGAAGTGAGATAGGAGTTTCGCTGAGTAGCTGGGAAAAGGTCCTATTTAGTCCCATTATTTGGTCTGAGCTGCTAGTAACAATCAGTTTTATGTAATCTAATGTATCAGTTAAGCCTCTTATAATGGGGGGAAAAAAGGTGCTACAGTCAATTTTCATTATACAAAACATCCTGAGTAGGACATTATGTGCATAGTAAGTAATTTTTTTCAAAGTGTGCATGGATGTCTTATTCACTTTGGGATTCGCTTCACAGTTCAGAAACTAACTTTCAAAATATTAGTAGGATTTTTCAGTTATTTCAAAATATCTTCTGCAATAGAACAGTGAACTTTAAATAATCTGCTTCTGGTTTGACAACTTTAGTCCAGTCCGAAATGAAAAGAAACCTTTGCTCATTGACTTTAGAAGGCTTTAGATAAGTTTTATTTAAACTAATAGGAACTGGGTACAAACAGAGGAGAATGAGCAGAGATCTTGATATCTGGCTTTACACAAAAGAATAACATAATTAAAACTGAAAACAAAGTGCATGATAAATCACACACTCGTATAGGAATATTTTTCTGTAAGGTACCAAATAAACACTTAGTTAAACAGTACCCTTTTCCAGTCCTCACTGGCTTTTTTTAACTGTTGCTCAAAGGATGAGAAGAAAAGTCTGTGCAGCAATAGACAGTCACATGGAATGAGGATCATAAAATCATAAAATGGCTTGGGTTGGAAGGGACCTTCAAGATCATCTAATTCTGTTTTTTTTAAAATAAGATGAGGCTGGAAAAAGGCTGCAGTAGCTTGTCAGCATCCCAAGTTCTTCTTGGAGAGGATGTGATGGTTTCCTCATCCTTGCATATTTATGAATTTGTTCTCATAGTACACCTAATGAATCTTCATTCATAGGTCCCCAAATTATATGCTATTCTTAAGTTTATTGTACATGGTATGTTTTGTATATATTCTATACTTTTTTTCTGTTTAAAATGCCTAAAGCCTTTTTTACCCAGCTCCTGAAATAACATTCTCTTATTGTGTTTTCTGCGCCATTGGGGTGGAGGAAAAAAATAAATTAGGTTACAATTATTCTTATATATACCACAATAGCCACCAAAGTTGGACATTGCCAAAGTACTCTCGGTCTCAATAGAAACTTTATAATGTACATAATACCATATATCACATACCTATTTAAAGACAGCTGCATATTCTAAATAGACTGGTTACAGAGGTCTTCAGCACAGGGAATAGTCTGTCTTCACCCTTCAGTCAACAGAATCTGAGCCACTTTACCTTGGCAAAAATCTTGGGTCCCAGTTCACTTCCGTGCCCTGATTCCCCGCACACAAGTATTTCATCCATGCAGCAAGTAAGTTATTTCACTCTTAGCTCTCTTTTGTGGTCAGCCACATAGGTCCATCCAAGAAGATGTACCAGCACACAGACACAGTTCTCCGATTATTATTTTTCCTCAGTGGCCTCTGCTGTTTATATCAATGAATCAGCTGTGCCAGTCTTGGCTACTTTAGCTTCATAGTCTACTAAAGCTGTATCAAGAGTACTTTCTCCTTCAGATATTACCGTGTGTCACTGCTCTGTAACATGTGACATATCCCTAGCAAAATATTGCAAAAAAACACCAACAGGAAGCTGTAATACAGCTCAGAAATTACTTAAAAAATGAAAAACGTAAACTAAAAATATCTCAGTTATGTGCCTATCGCAAGGGTTTGAGAGAAAAGTGATGCAATATCATCATCGTCATTCTGATTGAGAGATTCACACCAAGACTATGAACCTGAGACCCTGTGCAACACTAGCTTTAGAACAGGACATTTCTCTTTTAAATTTTTCTGGAGTAACGTCCTTGTGTTAGAATGCTCATGCATTTCTATATGTCCACATTTAACTCCAATCTAGGCAAATGAAAATTAAAATTTTTATTTGTCTTGAATGACAGTCATCAGCGAATTTCTGACTTTGGCAACCTGTGAGTAACAGTATTATTATATTATCCATCGTTCCCTACAGGTGGTAGTGTTTAATTAGCAAAATAATATAATATAGCATATTATATTTTTTTATGGGAATAGTCATCATTAAACATGTGTAGCTGGGCACCAAATATTTAAGTAAAATTTACCTTTGGACTTTTTCCCTTTGCAATATTCAAATGTAGAAGAAAACAGATGGTTGAAATATTTAAATATTATAGAATGTGATTTATTTATATTTTATTCTTTGAATTTACTGCCAAGATTTTAAGACAACCAAAAATGCCCAAAAGTGAACTTACATTCTATGGAGTTTTAAAAAATATATAATTCTTCTATATTGGATACCATTAATTTATTTAGAAAGTAAGCATTCCAAATTAATAAATGGATGTAGAAATATAGCACAGTCATAAATTAAATCTTCAACAACTTTGACCCACATGTATGAAGTTTTTTCTCATCAAATCAGCATTCTCACAGGAAAAATATTTTATTGCACAGCAGTATCATTACCTGAAAATATATCAGCTGCAACACTGGAGATAATATCTAGTGGCTGTGGTTTTCTATGCACCTTCCTTCAAACCAAGATAGAGCACAGCTGCCGAGAGGGTTGGCCACTGCAACATTGCTTCATATCTATAACCATAAATAACAAATTTAACCCAGCATATTCTAAGATAAACTCAGATTTAAACATTCAGTGTTCCATATTCATTTCGGATTGTGGCACACAGCTACATTCTCTCTCTTTTGGCATTCTGCACAAGCAAGAATATAATATCAAATGGTTGTAAAAGATATGTCTCCATTTTTGTTCTTGAAATTGCACAGATCAACCTAATGATTTGGCAGTTCTGAAACCATCACCAAGGCATATGTTCTTTTTGGCAGAAGTTTGGTGCTCTCACCTGAACAGCACAAAGAAATTGATTTTCTGTACTCCCAGTGTTAAATTTTATTGAGTGTTAATGTTATCTGCATTGAAATATTGAAATTTATTTGAAAGTTAACTAAGTTTTTAATATTTTCCTGTTTGTATTATCCTTGTTTGTCCTTTAATATGATAGCTGAACATTTACCACTTCCCCCTTTGGTACTGGGTCGGAGTTTTTTTCCCGAACTTAGATGTTGATGAAAATTCTTCACTTATTGCGTTTTTCTTTTTTTTAACACCTATTAGATAAATCACTCAGTCTGTTACTTATCTTAAAATATCTGCTAGTGCATGGAAGATGTACCGCTGACTTGAATGAATATTCAATCAGCTTCTCTTTCCCTCCAGTAAAACAGCAATCTGAACTGAACTCAGGAGTTCATGCCCTTTGTCTGTTCTGCTGCCTGTTTTTTTTGAGCAGCTTATACCGTCTTCCTCACTTAAATCTGTAAAATTAGGGTAATTGTATAAAGCCTTGCACACATAAGGTCTTTGCTTCATATTTTGAGACATTCTAAGACAGGGAATGAAGCAAAGGTTCCAAATTTATTATAGACATATTTCTTCATGACAGAGTCCACAGCTTCAGTTCTGTAGAAGAGACTATAAGCCATCAACTTCTATTCACGCAGTGATTTATATCTCTGTTTATCTTTGTTTCTGGGGAGTCATTTTCTGAAATTGATACTAAGATTGGAACCTCAAACAATATTTTTCTCCTGGTGGTATCCTTTTTTCTTCCATAAACTTTTTAGAGATTAAAACAATGTACACTATATCTTGAGATAGCCCATAAAAATAAGCTTTTCTCATTTTTAAACAATATGAAGTACTGTACATAGGTTGTGTAAGCAAAATTTAAAAGGTTTATTGGACTTGTGAGATCAATAGATGCTATTTCTCTGTATCTCCTCTGTAATAGAGGAATTCCATCAAGAGCATCATAGTATCCAGACTAACAATCAATTGCACAGGGGTAGCTAGCTTCAATGTCTTTCTTCATCTGAGATCTATGACTGAATAATTTCACAAAAAAAAAAAAAAAGAGAGAGATGGGAATTAACTTAGAGTAGTATAAATAGTAAGAAAGCTTCCTTTCTGTAACTAGTAGAAATACAGAATAGAATGTGCTCTATAAAGCAGGATTAATTAGTGCAAGTGTTACTACCAACAGGTAGAAGTGGCAAGGCAGATGGAGTTCATTAACATCAAATTTCAAGTAAAGATTCAAGCTATTTAAACATGTCAGGTGAAGTTATCAAAGGCAATTGTCTTTTTCACCTTTAGATTTTCTAGTGTCAAATTTTATCTGACTAATAATAAGGATATATAAAATAACTTGCTTGTTTTGGAGATGAATTAATGTTAAAAGGAGAACCAACTTGTTTTAAATTTTTATTGGTCAGTTGCAGAAGTTGGTTCCCAAGGTAGAAGACAACAATAGCAGAGAAATAAAAAAAAGAAAATGAGAATTATTTTCTCAAGTTCTACCTACATTTCATGCTTTGAAAAGCTGCAAATTTTCTATAAGCAGTTTTCCATGTATTCATTTCATAATGAGAGGATAGCTGTAAAGCACTCTAGAAAACATGACCTACTTCTGTAAAGCTGTAAATGATGTAGATGTTATGTAACTTTTATGTCTCTGTTACATACTCTCACATGTGATGTCATCCCAAGAGGATAATAATTTACCAGGAAAATATTAGATTTCTTCCAGGTTTCTTTTCCAAAGTCACTTCCGTTTCATAGACTAAGGTTTAATTATTTAACAAAACAATGGAAAGATATATTTGTTTTGGAGAACATGCATTTACCTAGGAGTAGAGTGTGTGGTTTTGCGCATTTTGGAATGAAAGAAGGTTAACACTGTGATGTATTTATATCATTTCTAAAAACAAAGAATCTAGTTTTGATGCACATGTAGATACTGAGGGGCTGCAGTTACTGTGTTTCCACTGAATTCCTCTCCCGCAAAAGGAGTTTTTAGTGTAAAGTTAATTGCTTCCTCTCCACTGAGTAGATAATTTTAAAAAGAAAGTCAGAAAACACATTTATAATTTCTTTTGGACAAGTAAGTTTGAAAAAGCATTTGAATACGTTGATTACCTTCATATGCTGTTTAATTAGTAAAATAATGCTGATACTCATTTTCCAAAGAACCATTATCCATTTCTCTATTATCAAGCATGAAAATGGTATGATGACAAAAGTGTCCTAGGCATTTGAGTTTTGGAATGGAAACATTTTCTTACCTTCAGCGTGTTTCTGTGAAAACTGCTGTATCCCTAATTGTCAGCAAACAATATATGGGAAAATTTGGGGAAATTACCTGCTAAATGTTAATTGTTCATATGCATCCATTCATACAAAACCTTGTGATAAGGCCATGTAGAGAAGTTGAGGGACCCGCAGGGAGAATCCCAAAAGATAGGATCTCATATACACATATGTAATTTACTTGCGCCACCTGAAAATATAAAATGTGGAAATTGTGCCTCTGAAAAAATTGCAAAGCTCTTTGCACATAATGAAGAATCAAAAGAAGGCAGTTTCTAAAGAATAAAATTGCAATGAAGGTTAGATTTAGAGAGAGAAAAAGTATAATGTCAGAAAAAAGATTGTTATTTCTTAGCTAAGTGATACTCATTTTACTGAGTACAGAGTAAAGTTTTATTGTGTTTATTAATTTCTTCCTTTTGGTTTTTGTTAGGTTTGTTTGTTTGTTTTTGTTTGTTTGTTTATTTGTTTGTTTTTTAATGGCCAGTGTGTGAATTCAGGAGCATATGAATTCTTCTGACATTAATAATTGAAATTTCGTAGATGTAAATGTTAAAAGAATAGAAATAAGGAACAATAAATAATTATGATATCTTTTAAGTAGTTTGTTTAACAAAATCAAAAAGCCAAAGATACATGGTTTTTTGTTTACAAGTGTGCTTCTTTTATCACAGCAGCCCATAGAGTTGCATGTTTTGATACCACTGTGCATCCTGAGTAAGTATCAAGAAGCATTCCTCTGCCACATGGAACTTTGACGTGTATTCCTTATTTCAGTGAAAGTTTTTTTTTTAATTCATGTTCCAGAAGATTAAGACATGCCATTGTAGCAGCCTTTGTTTCAAAATATTGAAAAGCTTTTCCGTAGACCTAGGAGTACAGTTGGTTTCTGAAGACACTTCAGTAAACCAAACAGCTAGAACATTCTTAAAATAACAAAACTATCAAGATGTACTAGTTTCAATAAGAAGCTTTGTGGTTTCTTTTTCTCCATTACCTGATTCTTACTTTTGTTGATGATGTTTCAGTAAAGCTAAAATGCATGTTCCCTGGGGAGAAGATAGTGACTTTATTTTAGGTTTCAAGCACATTTTATAGAATCCTGAAAACAAAAAGATATTATTCAAATATATGTACTTAAGAACGGGAAAGATCGACCCTTGAACTGTCAAAGATAATACAAAGCAAAGCTGAACTAATACCATGAGTTTTCCAACAACTTACACATATATTAACACACCCCCTTAACATCCCCTTGCTTTCTATGATTTAGTAAAATAGTTTTCATCTGAATGAAGCTCAGTTCAGTGGTAAGAACTATTTCAGAAACTCCAAATCCTCCCTGTATTGCAGTTGTTAAGTTCTATCTTTACCATTCTATCAGGGAATTAAGCCGCTGAGCATAGGACCCAAAGTCAAATCTACTTCATGATGTCACAAAGTACTTCTATAGTACCAGCATATGAACATGAAGCATAGGTTGAGTCTTCAGTATTTCAGTACTGAGAAAATTAAAATAAGTTTTTTCTAATATCTTTCTAATTTTTTGCTGTGACAACTGAAAACTGGTGTATGGCTAATTCTATATAAGTACCACAGACAGAAATCCAAATGATGCTGAGAAAATACAGGTTTATGTGCATACAAGTCTAAATTTGAAATTTTTTATACAGTACAAAACAATATCTTCATGTGGTCTAAATATAGCTGGGTTGATAACCTGCAGCTGAAACAGAATATTCTATGTGGTCCTGCTGAAATCCATGTCAAAAACATTTGACAAAATTTAACTCAGTAAAATATTGGTATTAGTTGAGGGTTTTTTGGCAACAAAATTACCCTTCATAATAAGCAAAATCCAACACATTTCAATAAACTAGCATTTTAAACATGGTTTTATATTAGATATCTCTATAAAATAATTTAAAATATTTTTTCATAAGATGGTGTTGAAAAAAAAAATTGCCTTACTAACAGAAATATAAGCATTTCAAAGAAATTTAAAGTTTCAAGAAAGAAAGTCTTGGAATGTCACCTGAAGTTACATTAAAGCTATGTTCTCTTTTATAGGACAGCTAATATGGGATAAGTATTATAATGTCAAAAGTTTCAGGTGTGCCCTTTTATCTCTGACGTGCATAGATTGCCATTCAATGATGGCTTGATGCATAATTCAAAATTGTTCCTAATTTAAAGTATTATAAAATAAATCAGTCAATAAGGATGTGATCATTAACCTGCTTTTCTGAACACTTTGACATTTTTGTCTTTCACTTCTGCTTAATTCTACCCAAGGACCTAGCACTGATTTGACAATAAAATTCACCAGGAAACCTGCTGTTGATCTTATTTGACTTCCGGCTTAAAGTTTAGAAAGAGTTGTGGCATATTTTATGTTTGTATTTAGAATAATATTGCTGTTTTAAATTTAGAGAAACTGTCACGGCTCAAGAATTTCATGAGTGAAAATCTGGAATTCTGGGGAATTATCACTACATGCTTATCTTGCCGTATGAGGCTAACCTGCCCTTATCTGGAATGAGTGGAAACTTTGTGAGAGAGTGAGAGATATAAACTACAGAGAGGAGGGATTTAGGATAATGGGATCATTGAAAGTGGATGCACACGAAGGTGGACAAAGGTTTAGAGTAAGAGAACCATGAGGAAGAGAGATCTATAATACAGAGAAGAAAAGACAGGAAACAAGTTTGGAATGAGGAGGAAACTGGCTGAAAAAGAAGTTAAGAAAAGTCATTTGGAATATGAACTTTAATAGGACTAGAGAAAGGCTGACAGGATGAACATATCTCAGACAATACCCAGTGCATATAGTCAAGAGATCATCAGATGGGATCCCCAGAGGAGAAAACAGCTGAAGGAGAAATGAGAAAGAATACATAGCTAAGATCTGAGAATTGTTAAAGACTGAAAACTATAAAGTTTACCCCGGGAGTAGGTTAGAGAATCACATTTCTGTGAGATGCTAGAGGTGAGTGAAAGTTAAGAGTGGAACAAGTATTTCTTTGTCCAAGGAAAACATACCTACACTTAAACTGAAACATTTCTGATTAGACAGTTCCTTTTCTTCTCATAAATATCTTTGAATTCAAAATTGTTCTATCTTCATCTAAAGCCATTCTATACACTCTTTTCCTGATACTGATAATGCTTACTGTCTTCAGTTCAGCTGTGTTCTTCTGTGTGGCAGACCTCAAGTTTTCAATCCTGTTGATGAAACCTACCTGGAACTAAAAAGACCTGGATCCAGAGCTCAGTTTTGTCTCAGTGGAAGCTAAAACTGCTCTCAAATCTACTTCCGTAAGTTGCATAAACTAATTATTTAGTCTAGGATAAAAATAAGTCAACAGAATAATTTAGACTGATTACTTCATCCATATGGCTTGCTCTGTAAGTTGCAAAATAAGATACCCTAGGTAGAATCAAGACTGAATCAAGATTTCAAATATTGTCAAATAAATAAGAAAACTATATTAAAAAAATATATAAATTCTTGTGTCCTGTTTTTGGGCAAGTCACAGAATCACTGCTTTCCTTGCTATACATTTAAATAAAACAGTTAATCATCTTCCAAAAAAATAAGGGATTTGTTTGGAAGAAATTTGATCTACAGGAGTGCTAAGGTAATAAGAGAGAAATTATACTTCTCTATATCTGAAAAAAAATTATTCTGAAATGCACTTTTTCTTAATTCCTATTCATAGAGTTTTTTGTGAATCATATTTTGAAATACATATTTTTCCAAGTAGTTTAGATAGAGAGCATGAATTTAGGTTATTTTAACAAACTCCAGTACAAGGACCAGATTCTTAAAACTGTCTTTGAAGTAACATCACCAGATATAATACCCACATGAATCTGAACTACTGCCAAATTTTCCACAGTTTTTATTTTCAAGGTGCTTGATTAGAGGAATTTTGTCCTAAAGTGTTTTTAAAATCTGTACTCTAGTATAACTCAATAAAACAAACCTTAGATTTACATAAATATATCCTAACATACACACACACACACGAAACGTTCTTAGACTGCGAAAACTGAGCACTTTTAAATGCTAAAATTTTGTTGCTTTAGCATAATTAAACTATGCATCTTCAAAAGGATTATATCATCTTTCATACTGAAGAATATAAGAATGGCGATTTGGTCACTGAATATGTCTCATGCAGTTGTGAGCACATAGACATTAAACATTGAGCTAGTCATTCCCAGTATCCTACAAGTATATTGTAGTTCACAGGACAAACAAAACAGCACAAAAGCTTTCTGAAGAGATCAAAACCTCAAGCAGTGCTTTAAAATCCTAAAAAAAAAAAAAAAAGACTGAAATATGCCCAGATGATCCTTGGAAGAAAGAATTCTTCACACTACAGATAAAAACATAAATCCTAACAATTCTGCTAGTTTCAAGTGGAAGAAAATTCTTTCTTCGCCAGTCACTCATGATCATTTTAACAAAGTGCTGAGAATAACGCATTGTCTCTTGAGATGGTTAATCTTTGATCTCACAGTCTTAATTTATGAAAAATATGAGCTTTCTTTTCTGTCAGTAGGATGCAGCTTCAATAACTTTTAAGAATAAGATTAACTAATTCACAGAAAATAAATATGAGTCAGCAAGTACTGCAAACTGAGAAGTGGAGAATGTTTTAATACTGATATTTATGAATTACAGACTAAATGTCTATAAACCAGGTCATGACAAAAACCAAAGAAACCGATTTTAGATCGAACGGTGTTTGTATAGTAAGACCTCATGCCGCGTTTTTGGTAATGTTCCATCCCTGGAAGTGTTCAAGACCTGTTTGGAGGGGGCCCTGAGCAACCTGGTTTAGTGGAAGGTTCCCTGTCCATGGCAGGGCAGCTGCAACTAGGTGATCTCTTGGAAGGTCCCTTCCAACTCAAACCATTCTATGATTCTATGATTAATACACACACACAAAAAAGGGTTAATACTCAAGTGCTGACCTTTAAATTTGCAGTCATATATTTAATGTTTGTGTTATACTATGTTTATACCCCTGGACGGGTTTGACTTTATTAGACAGAAGACTATCAGAAATGTAAAGACAGATGGATGTTGGCACAATCTATTGTGTAGTCTTCTGTACCTTACGTCACTATTCACTGAAATGTAGAGATCATCATACACTTTATATAGATATATACATGTAAGAATATTCAGAACCTTAATAGAATGGAGGTTTTATCACAGTCTTCAAAGGAACCCAGTTTCTGCTGTCCATTTCTGGGGGTATAAATGTCGAGATATTTTCTACCCAGGCAAAGGATCTTTTGATTTTTTTCTGATAACTGAACTAGTTAAAATTTTTCAACTACTTGAAAAGATGGATTTTCCTCCATTAGGTAATTTCCTTGATCTATTGCTAATCTATATATTCTCTGGTATGCCAATATATGGCTGGAAACCAGCCTTCCAGAAAAGGACCTAGGGGTCCTGGCAGGCACTGATTTGAACATGAACCAACAATGTGCCCTCGTGGCAAAGACAAATTGTATTCTAGGATGCGTTAGGACTATTGCCAGGAGATTGAGAGAGGTGATTCTTCTACTTAGCACTAGTGATGCAACACCTGACAGGTTGTTTCCTGCAAACCTGCTCCTGCATGGGGTTCTCCATGCCCTGCGGTGTGGATATCTGCTCTGACATGGAGATCTCCTCCTCCTCCTGCTCTGTCCTTGGTGTTCCTTCAGATGTTTCTCACTCTTTTCTCTGTTGTTCCCTTGTTTCATCAGTTTTACCATTAAAAAATTTAACATTAGATTTTAACATTAAGGCCTGCGCTAAATATTTTATCAACAGTACTTTCAAGGATTCGTGATGATTATTTGCCGATGTTAAAAAATGTTTTCCTTCTTCATGTTTCATTTTGTCCAAAGCAAAGCCAGCAAAATAAAATTATATAATCTGTTGGAAAAAATTCTCATTATAAACTTTATTATTAGACTAAGCAAATGAAAGGATCATTTAAATTCATTTTATTAATCCATCTGGACTATAGTTCTAAACTATTTTAATAAAATGTGGAGTTATTTTGTAGATTATAAGGAAGAGATGGAGTAATCACTAAGAAAAAGAATCTTCTCTAATAGTAACACGGCTTCATTTCAGCAGCTTCAGGTTCAAACTTTAAGAATATTCTGGTACTCACAAATTTGGGTAACATTTCTGGGGCAGTTCGAATTGTTCGCGATGTTCTTTTATTATGTTGTGTCCTGGGAGGCATTAAAAAACTAAAACCTTTCTGACTAAGATTTTATTTCCTATGTTGTTAAGGTGAACAAGAATCTGAGTTTAAAGCTGAGTTAAAATCTTTCGGGTTCAGGACTGACCAACACTGACTTTAGCCAAAAGGGCCAGGTAAGCACTTGACTACTTTCTTGGGCTTTCAGGGCTTTTTTCTTTTTACTCTCTTTGGTACAAGAGCAAACACTGCAATTAGCTTATAATAAATGTTCAATTGATCATTTTACTTTATGACTTCAATTATACTCATCTTCAGGTCTGTTCTCAGTTGCCATTCAATTAAATAACTATATAGTCCTTACAGGTATGTCCTTAGTATTATCAAAATCGTGAAGCCATCAGTTCAAAGAGGCTTATATAGAGCCACCAACTTAACAGCAACTTAATCAAGTAAAGGCAGATGTTTAGAAACAGGACTCTCATATTTTGTGTAAAAAGCTAAACAGCAAGAAATTAGATTTCCTTTCCTCACTAGCTTTTTTCCAGGCAAGCAATTTCTGCAACTAAGAGTAAGGAGGATTTGTAGGCAGCCCCAGAGAGCCAAATTAAACAATGCCTGTTACAGCAAGGTCCATTTTTTCTCTCGTCTGTTTTTTTCCTGTTCACTGGATACTATCTTTCAGTTAAAAACAGGATGCAAGTCTAGGAAGACCTGGCAATTAGTGAGCCAAAATAAAGTAGATATTCCTTCTTGGCAAATAAAGAGGGAATTTGAGATACTAAATCAAAAAAATGCAGGGAAATATGTGTTCAGAATCTTAATTTCTATTATCTGCTGTTGTCAAACATTGTCAGGGACAGTAAGAGCCTTTCAAATTAAAGGAGTAAATAATGAAAACATTGGTGCCGTATCAAGAGAAGATGGATAACAGAGAATTAGTCTAAACACATTCCCTATATAAAAAAAAAAATCCTAAGGAGCTTGACAGAAAAGAAGGCTGAAAAGGCCTATTTATTTGAAAAATATTCATGTCAGGAAGCTTTTGACAAGCAGTATCAAAAGAGCTAAGGAAAGAAAAGGTTCCAAAACAAAGAGAATCGTTGATTTAGTGTGATACATGCTTAATGTGCAGCATTTGGTCTTGCCAATCAGCACAATCATTTCATAAAAGAAAGCATCATAAAGGTACCCTTTCTCTTATTGTCATGAGTCTTTCTTCAGATCTGAATTAACAATAATGTTTTCAAGTTTTCTGTTTATTAACAAAAGATCTAAGAAGATCAAGGGAATGCGCCTGGGTTTCAACGCTGTTATATCAGTAACCTTGTAACTCCCCTGAGAGATGTTTGAATATTCTAATGGACTCCATCTGATCACAGGCACATCAACAGTTCAAAGATAATACTTTCATCATACATTGATGGTGGGCCTATTCTATCTCACCTTATCATGTATAATATCCATAGTATTTAGACATAGATACACAACATGAGTGTATTGAAGTACATGCACTCACCTAAAACTAAAACCCCTTGCTCTCCATTTATATGCTGATTTTGGCTGGGGTAGAGTTAATTTTCTTCACAGTAGCCAGTATGGGCTATGTTTTGGATTTGTGCTGGAAACAGTGCTGATAACACAGGGTTATTTCAGTTATTGCTGAGCAGCCCTTACACAGAGCCAAGGCCTTTTCTTCTCCTCATCCAAGCCCACAAGTGACAGGGCTGGGGGTGCACAGGGAGCTTGCGGGGGGACACAGCCGGGAGAGCTGATCTCCAACTGAAAAAAGGGATATCCCAGACCCTATGGTATCATGCTCAGAATAGAAAACTAGATGAAGAAGAAGGAAGGAACAGGAAAGGTGTTCACTGCTGTAGTGTTCATTTTCACCAGTAACTGCTAAGACAAGATGGAGCCCTTCTTTCCTGGGTATGGCTAAAAACCTGACTGCTCATGGGAGGTAGTGAATAAATTCCTTGTTCTGCTTTGCTTGTGTATGCAACTTATCTCAGCCCATGGCTTTTCTCACTTTTACTCTTTCGATTCTCTACCCCACCTCACTGTGGAAGGAAAGCACCTGCCACCTGTATTTGAAAATACAACAGTTTATTTATCACACGTTCCCAGTACAACTATGGTTTTCATTGCTTTTTAAAAAACTACCGAATGTGTCTAATGTAGTCTCATAAAGCAGTGAATACACTTACATTTCTCCCTTCAAACATCAGCAGAGCTTTGTGTCAATATGCAAATATCTGAATATTTCCAGCTCAAAAAGAAATTGTTCTGTGATGTTGTCATGAGGAAATACTGAAAGGTTTACTTTCTCTTTCCTTTAAAATATGTGAAATATGAATGGAAGAAATGAAGTAGCGCATTTTTTTGAAAACAAAGTCTGTTTAATAATAATTTAAAAATGATGTGATTACTCTCTAAATGAATATGAATTACTTCTTGCTAACTACTCTTTCGGTAATGCCAAGTTTAATTACGTGATTTACAGGACATAAGTAACAAAGTATGGGAACAAAGGAAGGGCATGGATGATGTTGCACCAGCATATGGCCTGCAAATGTTATAAAATTACAATCTAAAATCTATGAAATAAATACTAAAATAGGAAAATGGAAAAAAAAAAAAACCAACCCTCAAAACCTATTTGGATTATTACTCCTATTTTCACAGATCATTTCTTCTTTTTGAAAGGTCCTTGATATGCGTGTGAAATGCTGTGATAAAAAGCTGAGTTCTGTTTAACTGGAGAAACTCAGAGTGAGTCCTGAGGCAGACTCATAAATCTCCCTTTTGCTTTGGAAAAACTTTTTTATGTAAGAGCAATATTCTTTGTTCATAAAAGGAGAATCATCATGAACCTGCACAGCAGTTTACAAAACATTGTTGTGTAACAGGATACATTCTTATTGGACAAAGAAGTAAACTGAAGCATTATCATATTAATTTTTTTTTCCATTCCTGGAATGAAGACGTTCAGTTGAGAATTGCATCCTGAAAGACTCTGAATGCCCCTGTGATAACTCAGATGCTTGAGTTTAACTTTAAGAACAACATGAACAGTGAGGGAATGATAACTTCTTTTTATAATCAGGAATGCTTTTCTTCTGTAGATAAGATTTTTGAGTACCGCATCATTTTACATAGAAATGCACAAAGTACAGGCTTTCATTCATTAGTGACTAGGAATGTTTTATCTACTGACATAATTGTATCCCCAGTTACCATTGTCATCTTCCCTTTTGCAAAATAATCCCTACTGAGTTGTTTATTTATGCATGATTTTAGCGAAAAAATTCTAAGTGTTCATCTCTCCCAACCTGTCCTCTCCCACTTCCACATTATTTATCTTATTATTAAGTGACTTTTGTATGTGGGGGCTACTTGTGGGTGTAAACTGATAATTTCGTCACAATAATGTGAATATTGTGCTATGGACATTGCCTTTCTAAAGACCATGTAGCTGCCATTTTTTTGTGGGCCAAACATCAAGAGCTATAACCGATGAACTCTTTCTTCTGCTGGCATTTAGTCACTTTAGTGAGCAAATGGCTACAGCCAGATTAAGGCAATGAAGCTTTTGGCTCTGACGTAGCAGTGAGCATGACTTTCCACAGAGTGTTTATGGTTGCTCTTTCCCCACTTCTTTTCCCATTTATTTAGTAGCTTCTTCTTGAATAGTATAAAATTGCTTCAGGAATTTATCTAACAACTTCTGAACCACAGCAGTTTGAATTAATCCTATCAGATGTCACAAAATTGGTGCCAGCTTTAATACATTCACTTATAAACTTATAAAAAATTACCTAATAAAAAAAGTACTTGGGGAAAAAAAACAAACAAATAAAAAATTGAAAATAGACAAACAAAAACTTCAAACATGACAAACAGTTGCATCCATGTTTTCAGAAGTCAAGAAATTCAAGAAAAGTAAGGAGAAATCTGGAAAATATCAAGCTTAAAGAGTTTATAAAGAATTTATAACGCAGTTAAATAGTTTCTAGATGTATAAATGAAAAGAGGATAGCAATAGCTTATCAGAAAGGATGGAGTAAGGTGAAAGATAACCAGAAATAGCTTGAGGTTTTCAGGAAGAGTCATAGTTATGGCTGGACACCAATGGAACTAATTATATGGAAGCACAGCTCACTATATATAATGAGGAAAGTATTAAGCAATAAACTGATCCCCACCTTAATAACTTGATTTTCAGAAATGAAGCAAACAATTTTATAGAAAACGTCCTGCTAGAGTATGCATGAAGTGATGGGAAAATACAGTTACACTTTGTTTATGAAATAGAAGACTGTGTTCTCAGTAAGTATGGTCATGTTAGTCCAATATTAACAGTATACTAAGCTTTAAACCTATTTGGAAGGAAAAATAAATATATATAAGTTTAATTGTTATTGCACAAAATGGACCAACATACTTACAATTAATTTTAATTACATATTCACAGGCATTTCTGAGGGGAAAAAAAGAAAGGAAAAGCTGAATGGCAAACTGTAGGTAAGAATTCTATACACAGTCTAAGAACTATGAAAATATCCTGAGAACATTTCATAACATATCTGACTATTAGCAGACATTTAGACATAGATATAGTAATTTACCTCTTGGTATATCTACTTACCATTTAATACATGTGGTAAAATAACCTACACCTATCCACTCATAGCCAAATTAATAATTTTTCTGTTTGAAACTGAAAGTATGGTGCAGTCAATGCACTGTAAAATATCTGCAATAAAAAAAGGATAAGCATGCATAAAGACACAAATCAAAGTAAGGTTATCCTCAGGATAGAAATGGCTCTACTCAGGATCTTTTCCCCTTTCACTCTTTGGGATTTATTATAATCATCCTGGATGGCAGCACCCAGCAGAGTTTCTATGCTGTACTTGAAGCTGACTTTCTGTTTCCACCATAGTACTTTTCTTTTTTATTGATTTTAGTTTGACTGTTATATTAATCTTTTTCTAAAATTAGGCCCATGTATTTTCAGATTTATAGTCTTCATCCTACATCTCATCCTTCCCACACCTCTTTCTAAATCACTTCACTAGTCCTTAGCAGTAAAATGGATGTTTATCATAAATTAGCTTAGCATTTACTGTTGTTAGAGTTGTACATGGAGAGAAAGGAGGCAAAGTAGACTTTACCACAGCTATGATAGAGTTAAAAAGGTACACTAAAAAGTACTTAAAAATGCAGTATTTTCAGTTCTCTTCATTTTGAGCACAAGAATATAATTGAATCAAAGCCATCATATTTTTAACACAATTTTTCTTATATGAAGATTTATTTACTTCTTCTCTAGGAAAATCTACAAGAATCAATTAAAGAAAAAGTTTGAATAATTTCACTAGGGTTATTAAAAATTACAATATAATTAATAAAAGCATATACACAATAAAATCATTATTCAGTTGCTTGCCCAAGAAATAAGACTCTTCAAATCTGAGCTTTTTCTCAGTCCGACACTCATTCCAGGAGTGTTTGCCTAACCAAGAGTCTAAGTTATATGCAAGATCTGAATGCTTCCACTCTTGTTGTTCAAATTAAGTGCATGTCTAACCAGGAATGCCCAAATACTGGACGTAAAGGGAGTCATTTAAATAGAAAACTGACTTCAATCTATTAGATAGATGGAAGAACAGGAATGGGTAGGTTCTGATTAAAAGAGCTGTTAAGAATCAAGGCAAAATAATAACCCAATATGGCAAAAGCAAGGCTCAAAAGAAAACTTACTAAAAGTTGCATAGAAGTCCTATTTAATATAGAGAGAGAACTAAACACCCTGAACACATCCCTTCCTGGTTTATTCTGGAGACTTCTCAGGATTGTACCTGAAGGATTATGCCTAAAACCAATGTCTCATGTTGTCTGTAAGAGATTTTGTGAGAAACCTAGAGCTATTCAAAGTCATAATGACCTTAAGTCCACCAGGAGGTCAACTCAGGCCACTCACAGCTCGTGATTCAGGAGCCCTGAAGTGCTGCATTTTTACAATTCTATTCCATTCTGGTTGTTAAGCCCCTATTCTGGCTTGCCAAAAAACTAAATTTCTGAGGTGGGTCACAATTAGGACTGGCTCCTGACTGGTTTATCTCCATCTCTCCAGGATTTTTAGGTATCCTAATTAAAAACACTCTGAACATACCTTTGTTTATAGTGTTGTTTAACACCAGCTGGCAACTAAGCATCACACAGCTGCTCCCTCACTGCCCCTGCCTCAGCAGGATAGGTGGAAGATAACTGGAAGAGTAAAATCAAGAAAATTTGGGAATTGGGATAAGGAAAAATAATAAGAATAATAATTATTATTATTGTTGTTGTTGTTGTTGTTATTGATGATGTTGTATGGTATGGAATATCCCTTTGTTCAGTTGGGGTCAGTTGTCCCATCTGAGTTCCATCCCAACTCCTTGCACAGCCCCAGCCTGCTCGCTGGTGGGATGGGGATAGAAAAGGCCTTAAAACTGTGTAAGGGCTGTCCAACAGTAACTAATATCCCCATGTTATCAACACTGTTTCCAGCACAAATCCAAAACACAGCCCAATACTGGCTATAGTAAAGAAAATCACTCTATCACTGCCAAAACAGCACAGTTTAAAAGATTCACATGCAAGGTGACACGGTGAAAGGCACACCAGGAAAAGAAAACACTGGATTCTGGGTGACATACTGAGTGATATCAGTAAGGCTTATCTTTTTTTTTGGAAGTTTGCTCTTCTATATGCCTCTTTTATTTAAATTACAATTTCTGTTTATATACCAGCAAATTTAACTAAGGTTCGTGTTGCTAGATATTCTGTTACGCTCAATTTGGGGATTTCAGGGAATTTTTTGTTTGTTTGTTTGTTTGTTTTACAACTTTTAGTTGTGTTTTAACACTTTTAGTAGTGTTACACTTATACAGCAATAATACGTTGAAGCAATTATGGTCTGATGTAATGAATATCCTCAAGTGCCTCACTTCCAACTAAACGTGTCAGACATCTGTTGTGCATTTTTGCCTACGTTTTCCCTGCGTTACCTAATCTTTACAGACACTGACTTTTTACGGCTAAGCATCCTTTAACGTAATGTTTAGAGAATTTGTTGCAGTCTATGTACATTTAGGCATTAGGTCTTTTAAACTAAGAAGACAGTCTCTGAGAAGTAAACCTCTACAATGGAAAAAAACTCAGTGGAGACTGGGCAGGGAAATGTGCCCATGAAGTTCAGGGAATATCTAGCGTGCAACTGATCATAGCTGTTGCAATGAAAGCTGATTTTATCCCAACACAGACGGCATCAGCAGGTGAGTTTTGTTCTAGATACAAAGCTATGTCATTTGACTAGATCAGTAGGTGGGTTACATGTTTCTTTTTATGTTCACTAAGAATGGGAATGTATCCTTGATTTAGTTGACCAGCAATGTGGAGAGAGTACACATGGTTCGGCCTAACACTGAGTATAAAACCTGAAAAACTGACAAAAGAGTTTTGAACACAGCAAAGAGTTTGAGATTATGTCAACTCATGTTTTTCTTCACAGCTAATAGGGACACACAGTGTTGTGACAGAAAGTATGTTATAGAGACTCGTAACAGGGATGACATGGGTTTTGTGATTGAACTGCATATTGCCATCACTGTTTTATTAAGTGTATCTTATAATTTTGGTGTGTTTCAAATACATTTGTATCATTCTGATAAATCAGAAATTCCGTGCAATACCAACTATCTTCAAATAAGCAAATTTTATGTTATACATTGAACCCTCCATGCATGGAATATCTAAAAGACTCAGGTCAGAGGGTATCGGATTGTGACGGAAACCTAGAAACCTCATGTGCCATTATCCAATTGACTATTTTATATTATGTAATATTAAAACTCAGATTATTGTATTATTCTCTAACTTCAAGTGCCTTTTTCCTCACTGCCTCATTTTTTTTTTTTTTCCTGAAACAGTATTTTGCAAACAGAAGTGAGTACTTCTGTTAATTCTAGCTGTGTTTTGGCCTGAACTCTATGCTCTGTGTGTGGGGTCAGATAGCAAATCCTGAGAATCAATCTCTTATGAGTTATTTCTAACATTTTAACTACCTGTTAGAGGTGACTGGTGGCAGTATTAAAAAGCTGAAAGTTAACATATAAGGCTGTAAAATTTCAGATGAGTCAAAAGGCTTTTTCTAGAAATAGCAAATGATTTAGACAAACAGTTCAGCTAAAGTAAGGTTTCCTGCCCTAGTATTCTGATTTTAGAAACTTTCCCTTTTTTCTAGAGTCTTTTTTTAGACATTGCCATGCTGTTTAGGACTTCCCTCCAATGCTCCAGAAATGTTTTATTCTTTTCACAGGTTCCCTACATTGCCACTTCCTATGTTTTGTTTAGTTGTTGCTGTGGTTTTTTTCCCAACTATTATTTGAAGTCTCCATGAATGGTTGAGATTTTTCATCTTCCTAACATTACTACAACCTACCTAACTGCCAGTTTAATTAAGTAAATTGTACGTGTTTCTTCAACAAAAAGAATCAACCTTTACTGATTTGTCCTCTATGTGATAAGATATTAGAATAAATGTCCTAGAATAATAATGCTAATTATTATCCTATTTTACCATCAGAAAACTTAAACATGCATATACTGTGGGTTTTTATGATTCTAAGATATTAAAATAATGAGCGAATCTGCACATCTGTATTTTCTAATCAAGTTTAGGAATTTTTAAAGGAACTGATTTTGAAAATCCTTAAAAATGACTTTTCAAGAGTCCTTTCAACTGTATAAATTTCATTAAGAATTAAAAAAAAGCTCTTCATAATAATATATTATTAGGTAAATATGTTGTCCCATATTTTTAAAGGGCATGTTACACTGGGAAATATGTACTTAGACTTGCAAAGTTTTTAAATGATGTTTAACAAATCAATTCAAGACGAGAACAAAAACCAGTGTTAAAACTTTTCAGCTAGTCGGTCTTTTCCTTCTGGCTTCACATACAAAAAGAACATGACAATTAACAATTGAAGAAAACAGATATATTTTAGTGGCTTCTGACTTAGAGATTTGGTGATGAACATTCCCAGATCAGGAATTTTAGTTGCAAAAAAAAAAAATCTTTACCCTTGAGAGTTCCAATACCTTAGCTATTGAACAAGAACTTTTTGAAGGAATGCATTTATTGCTGAAAATTTCTTAAGCCTTCTTTCTTTTATGTTTAGACTTTATCCACACCTCTGGTACCATCACCTTTATCCCCACATATCTGGTGTTTCTTTAAATTTCTTCTATCCAGTAAATAAATAAATAGGCAAGTATCTAAGTTACCTACATATAAATATTGTTAACAGCTCAAAAAGACTTTTTTTTGAGATAAAATATGAGTACTCAAATTCTGAGATATTTTAATTTCATTTGAGATTAAACTTTCAAACATCTGTGCTGGCTTTGTGCCTTAGCTGCAAGTACTAGGCTGAACACCTAGGAATTTTTTCATTGTCATGTGATAAGTACTAAAACTAGGTCACTAGGAATACCCATTTATGACATGCACTCAAGCTGCATGGGGAATGAAGGGAACATAGAACATCTATTCCACAACTGCTACATATAAAAATTATCTTCATGCTGAATAAAAATGAAGAGTTTAAAACCTAAGTTTATAAAGGGGTTTCAAAGTTTGAATTCATGTCAAACTCAGAAAAAATCAGAAACTTTCATTTCAAAGTGTATTTACTCAAGTTGCTATGCCCAACGTTAAAAATTTTTGTGGCCCGGGAGAAACTAGATTGTGTATCCCTTCGCAAAATTTTGACGTGAGCTCTGCAACCTTTCAGCTGAATCCTATAGAGCTGATATCAGTCATAACAATCTGCACTGGAGTGAAGCCTCTCTGAAAGCACTGCTCCTGTAACAGCATCTCCTCATTAGATAATACTGGTATGTGACAGGAAAACAAAGAAAATAACAGTAACTTAATTGAGGTGAGGCTTTCCCAAAAGCTGTAGACTATGTCTTCCCTGTTCTAATTTTTTTTTAATATAGTGTATATAAAGATAATATTTACATCCAATATATACTGTATATTGATAATATATATTATATATTTATACATAGCAAGGTTGGGGGAACGGTCAAAAACAGATGCAAAAATAAACCTACAGATGAATTCTTAACAACTCCACATCCATATACCATATTTGGGCTAGGGGACAGAAACTGACAGCAACTTGTGCAACAATTGACTTTTGATATAGAGCAAGTCACAGAAATTTGTCTGGGGTGATGAGACCAGCAAGGCTATCATCGGCTTTTGAGACATTAGAAAGTAAAAAACGAGGAAAAACAGTAGTCTTGTGTAGAGAACACATCCACAGATATCCAACCATTTGCTGAAAGCACAGAATCTAATTACTCTTAAAGTGTCACCAGATAAATACATCCCTAGTATGCTTAAAAAAAATTTAATATGAATCATATGCCTCGAAGATTCTTGTGGCTATCTATTACAAATTTTGGTAGCAGTTTTGCCTTTCTTTATGTACTTCATGGTTAGAGAGTACTACCACAAAACCAAGGCTCTTACCACAACTCTTTGCAGATAAAGGTGATTCAAACCCATTTGCTGGGATGCAAGGCAGTACCCAAACACCCATTTATGGAGAAAAAATAATAATTAAATGCATATAGAATAATGATGCTCTTTCTTGTTCAAGCAGGGCTACTCTACATAAAGTAACGTAAGATTCAGTGTGCCAAAGGAGAATGAGTACTGGCTCTACTGAGGATCAGAAGTATCAAATTACTTATCAGCAAGTTACTTAAGAAAATGGAGGACTGGGCTGGCCTTTGAGACTTTTTTTGATCCTATTCATGTTTAAATCTCTAGATTTTAAAAGTCAAACCACTAGTTCAAAAAAGTACATTCCTTTTGTGTGTGTATTACTCCAGTTTCACAGTCTCCTATTTATTTCTGAAATTTCAACTGAATATTAACTCTTTCACTTTAGTCTTTCTCACAAGGCAATTAGGAATTTAGTTTGTGTTGTTGTATAGGTAAAATTTTACTTAAATTAACCTTTGTATTCATGTGACATATTCTATACACTACTACAGGGTGTATTTAGCATCATAACTCAGTAATTTTTACAAAAGAAGTGAATATTTTCAAAAATATTTACTGATACCTGGCCCTTTTAGGAAGAAGACATTTGTTTTGGTTAGAACACCTGGATTTTTCAATACACTTTAACAATTATACACTGAAAAACCATGAATGAGATATGCAATAAAACATGATATAATGAAAAGATCTCTGCCTCAAAAATTTTAGCAGAAAAAAAAAGCGCAATTGAGAATGAATCTAGAGGGAATAATAGAAATTTAGTTATGGCTGGCTAATAAGTGCTTTCTCCATTACAGTTTAACAAATGTTTAATTAATTAAATATTCTTGCATACAGATATCAAATTACATGTTAGAATTTAGAGATACCTTAGTTTAACCAAACTGTGTCAAAGAACCTAGTTTCGAACAATAGCAGAAATTTTCAGCTCATTGGTGAACCACTGTGCTTTCAGAACTGCTGTACTTCTATAGTAATTTACTGTAGAGAGAGCCTGAAGTAAACCAAAGAGGGATATAATTAGAATTAGTAATTCATTCCAGTGTATAGAAATGATCTTTTAATTATTCTGGACATTTTCAGCACTGTATCCAGTCCTGTCATCTCTGTGCAAGGACCTGAAATGCCTGGATTCAATATCCTCAACAGATGAGCTGCATATTCTTCTACAGCTATAGAAACCAAGTTCACTCTCTTAACTACACTTGAAATTCCATTTCCTTTCTAGATGATACAGAATAATTTAGATTTCATAGTATCTTTTTTTATGTGCAGATTTATTTTGTCTGGTCTGAGATCCGACCATCTGGTGGTCTCCTGAGAAAGCTCAGACCATGTGTACATAGCAAGTATAAAAAAAGATAAGATAAAGGCTAGTGTTCCAGTCCTGTGGATCATTTGATTTAGGAAAACACAGTTTTTTTAACTCAGGAATCTGTCTGTGCTAGAAACTTGGCTTGTCTTTAATTGACCAAGGTGACAAGAGGTGCTATTTTTCCACTGTCTGCCAAATATGTGCGCAGTAGTGGAGACAGTTCCTAAAATTACAATGGATTTGTTGGTTTTATTTAGACAATCTGGATTATCAATCAAGAAGAATAAGGGTAATCATTATTTTGTTTCATTGGTCTAGATACAATAACTAACTACTGCACTTAATTAGAGATTTAGATGCAAACTGAATCTGTCAGAAGATAATCAGAAGCTTCAGGCCTAGCTCTGAAGTTGTGAACTGCCCAGGAACAAGCCTGGTGGGAATGTCTGATTTTGCCTGCTAAAGGCATAATAATGCTAACTGTACCTCCTCTTCTCCAACTCTAGACACACACACACACACACACACACACACATACACACACACGCACACACAGGCTACGGCAATAAGGGGTAGCTCGTTAGAAATGCGACACTGCACCCATGTTACAGAATAGCTGAGAGCCCTGGAGCAAATTTCATTATTCAACCAAGAAAGGATTTAATTATTCAACCATTTTCAGCATAATGTCATGAATGGGTGATTTAGATTGCTTGAAGTACCACTGTCAAAGGTATTAGCAAAAGTTGTATTACGATGATGTTGTAAAAGTGCATTTTAGGAAAGTTTGTTGGCAAGGTTCACTCTATTACAGCACAATCATTTGAAGCATGATTAAAAATTATCAAGGCACAAGTGGAAGTTACCACACTGCAGGATTATCCGTGATATCAGTTGCTTTACCAGAGGTCTGACATTGGTATCGCAGCTCAAGGGGAGATCACAGCCATGCACTCAACACTGCCTCACAGCGAGAGCTTTGAAAAGGCTCGGTCAGGCTGTCATATTTATGGGATAAAGTGGTTGACTCATAGTCAAACTGCACGTGATGGGAAAAGTAGGCATGTGACCGCTTGTATCCACAACTTTCTTTGCTCCTAGATAAATGAGTCTTGGAAAAGCCACATGCTATTCATGCACTAATGACATGATCAGTTTTCAAGCTCATGCACATCTATCTTCACTGTATCTCTCAGGTCCTTTGTGGGTTTTCAGTGGACGGATTGAAACTAGAGGGGTTCTTGGTGTGGCTATGGCTCAGGCCTTTACCTCCTTTGGAGCCTAAGCCTACACCAAATTACTGCTGGTTTGGTTAAGGGGTTGAGTGCATCTGTCACAGATGACAATGCGATCAATTGAACCATGCAACAGACAGGAAGTGATTCTACAAATTATAAAAGTACAAAAAGAATCAGTGTGTAGTTCAGTTAATTGAATTACCACTTGACATTAAAATTAAAGGACACAGTTAATTTCTCTCTGACACATGCCATTGGAAAAATTAAAACAACAACTACAAAAAAACTCCCATTAATTTAGATTTGATTTTACTGCAAGTGTGTGGTTGGTCCAAAAAGGAACATTTAGGACATTAAAGGATTCACTAATATTCTTTAAGATTAATTTTAAACTTTATCTCTGTCAGGTACTCTGAGAAAAAGTTAGGAGGAGGCTTAGTTCCTCTCATTTATAAACAGAAATGCAAGGAAGGAGCCCATCTGTACTGCTCTGTCCTGCCATATATTTTCAGCTGTTCTGTGCCATATTATCAATCCATACCACTAAAAGATTATCAAGGTGAATAAAACAACATTTGAAATGGCATTTTTAATTTTCAAAATGAAACTGCAAGTGTTTAAAACTCAGAAGTTTCCAATATATTTCATATCTTTTAGAACAATTGCAGTTTTACAGAGAAAAAACCCAAACCCTTAAATTCATTAAATCGGCTTTGACCGGTAAAAGAGTTTATTTGAAATTTATTGCAATAAACTCTGTCTTATGCACACCTCTCAGTAAGTTATAACTCACATTCACACCTGACAATACACTTCCCAGCTTTGCCAATTGTCTGGTATGAAGTACGTTATTGTGTGTCTGCATCAGTAATTCAGCGTACAAGTATTCTTTTTCAGTGCAAGTTCACTCAATCGGTAATCAGAGCCCTGAAGAGCACAGTTGAGAGCACTCGATGATACATACAAAGCAGTTTTGCTCACAGTGGATGTAGTAATGAATCTGGACACCTGAGCACCACCTACAGTGGCAATTTCTGTGAAGACAGGAGGTCCTCCAGGTCTTCCACCTCAGTACTTGCTTGCTGAAAGTGGACACCACTGATACAGATGCAGATGCATTGTATGCTGGCTGTGGTGGATTCAAAGTTTACTTAACTTGAAACTACTTCTTGATCTTGTGTCTTCATATCACTGCACTAATATCTGTCTCAATGCTATCTACTGTACTTAGGGTCACTTTTCTGTGTCTCTCCATAGTTACTGTTGGCTTCTGATTTATCTATACCTTTATTGTAAGACTGGATATGGCCAGAGATCACTGCTGCACAGTAAGAGTACAATTAATATTTTTTTCCCCCCTCTCTTTTTCAGTCCCTAATGTATGGAAAATTTCTGAACAATACTTGTTCTAGATAGCTGGATTTATGTCAGTATACGCCATAAGCCTCTGTTGCTAAGATTATGTGGTATTTGGGGCTTAGAGGTAAGGTGGTAACATTCACCTACCCTTTCCATTGAGTACAAATTAATTGTCATGGCACTGGACAATTTTACTTGAATCCTCCAGGAGAAAATATAGTTTATATCACCCTATAAGATTCACCTGTCTTCAGCAGACGTTTTCAGGATACAGCTGAGGCTGATGGATCCGTGAGGTTGAGAAGTGAGAGCGCTGGGAGCTCCCCACGGGTCTGTCCTGGCAGAGTCTGGCAGCCGGGACTCATTTCATCACTCCAGCCAGGAGCAAGGCAGCCAGACAGCACTTGAGTTTTTCCCAGCCCCATCATCATGTGTATCACAGAATCACAGAATCACAGAATCACTAGGTTGGAAGAGACCTTCAAGATCACCGAGTCCAACCCATGCCCTAACGCCTCAACTAAACCATGGCACCAAGCACCACATCCAATCTCTTTTTAAACACATCCAGGGATGGTGACTCCACCACCTCCCTGGGTAGACCATTCCAGTACTTTATCACTCTTTCTGTAAAGAGCGATATATCCAGGGACAGGAATGGCTCAAGGATGGGCCAGGACATGAGCCCACAGGTGGGGTTCAGGATCAAGTGCAGTGAGCAGAACCAGAGTTAGACAAAGTCCCATAATGTCTGGGCAAGGCCATGGGGAATAGGATGGGCCAAGGCTGTGCAAGAATGTCAGTCCAGTCCACAGGTCGGGGTCAATACCAGGCAGAGCGCACTTTCTTCTAAGCTTCATGATTTAAGACATTTACAGATGAAGTTGAAATACATATCTGCGCTTTTGTGTACTAATTCTTGCATCATTGACATTTTCTATAAAATGTGTTTGCCATGTGAAATATTCACAGGTTTCTGAATAATAGTCACCAATTGTGGAAACATAACTGACCATCTGTAGGTATCCATATACATCCTAAATTTAGTGTCTATGTAGTGTCCATCTCCTTGAAATAAGTCACATGTTCTAGACCGTCAGTAAGAGGTCATGGTAACCGTCACTCACTTTGATGTCCATGCGAATCTTCTGCTTCAAGCAACTCTGTAGACTACAAACATCTGGCAAGCAGCAGAGCATGGTGCATCTTTCTGTCAGCTGCTGGAAGCATCCAGGCTTCTGCAATTTTCTTAATAGAATGGTTATTTTGTTTGTTTTGGGTTTTTTTTTTGTTGTTGTTGTTGTTTGGTTGGTTGGTTTTTTTTGCTTTCTTTAATCTACATTACTCCCAGGTTATCTAATACTTTTATAAACCAGTGTCATTAGGATTACTCAGAGCTGGGTTTGGAGAGAAACTGAAATAAAGCAGGTAACTGATCTATTGTTCATAAGTTGTAGCTTGTTTGCAGATACAGATGCTAACTGGGCGGCAGCTGCCTTCTGTGAAGTATGTTTGTTTAGCTGTGGGATTGGATTGCAGCGCAGCAGCAATCATGCTTAGTATTTGAAATATTTCCATCTTCAAGCTATCAATATGCCTTGTTTTTTTTCAGAACCATGAAATCTATGTCCATTCATTGAGTATTTTTAAATCTGACATTAGCGCCTTTTTTCAAGGTTTGTGAGGCATTGGACACAGCTTAACCAGTTTTGCGTTCACATCTTTTTCTTTGTTACTTTCAGCTTGCATAAGCATTCCGTAGTACTTGCTGTTTTCATGCTTTCCCAGGATAGTTTATTGGTTTGGGCATGTTTTTTTAGGTATAAGAGAAGTAAATCACAGGCATCTCAAATTTACACATTAGAATATCTTCAGTATTTTAAATGTTACATGTGGTTGTGAACACTGTAACATAAGTGTCTGTTTTCTCTTCTAATTTCTTCTAGTGTCTTTGATGCCATTTTTAAAAACATACCAAAAAACCCCCAAAATTTGTATGCCTGTAGTGTCTTTCTTGCATGAGTCATAGAACTTATCAAAATACTTTCATGAATGATTTCAGTGTCTGAAGGATGAGGTTTTGGTAGGTGTCCCATGCAATGTAGGAGTTTCTCTATATCAATCTCAAGTCTCACAGCCTACAATAAACTACATAAAGTTACTTTTCTTTCCCTGACGTATACTCTGAAACTGGGATGCAGCACTTGACCCCGGTTGATAGTTCTTTGAATGTAAAGACTATGCAATTATAAAACCTTTATGAATCTGGATTATAGATGATTCCACATTTCTAAGCTAAAGGAGCTGTCATTTCCCTGGAAATTCAGCTTTGTTCTCTTTCTTTTTGCCCTTCTCTTTCTTTTCCCCCTCCTTTTCTTGGTGCTAATAGCAATAAAGTTCTACCTTTATTCTCCCTTACATTAGTTCTGTGCAACTCAATTTTTCCTAATAGTGCTTCAAAGCTTAATCAAATCTTTTTTGTTTGTGGGGGTTTTTTTTAATGATAATGCAGCATATATTTGACAACATACTTTCTTTCTATTTATAGGAGGCCCTTTGTTTGCCTAGTGTACTCTTTCGCACTGGGATTATCTACACTGACAATTCCTACCTTACTTTAAATAATGTTTACAGAGTAATAAGATAAAAGTTTTCTGGGTCCTAAAATTAAACAGGTTCTTTATTAACCATAGTCATTACACATATTACACAATCGCTGACTGTTTCAGCCCACATAGAAACTTACTAACTTGCTATTATCCACTACAAATCTTTCTTTTTTGTAGCCTACATGTTTCTTCCAGTTTCCATGGATAGCTGCAGATGAACCTATTAAACAACTTGTCCTGAGCTTCCTAAATCAGTAAGCCAGTAAATTGTTGTTCAGTAAACGTGTCTCAGCAGGTCACATATTCAGACTGATCTTTTTGCTTGCGACCAGTTCTCAGTTTCTACACATTCTTATGAGAACTGGAGGCTGAGCCATTGTGAAACAACACAGGTTGTCTAGTTCAAAGTTCTCACCGAGAGCAATTTCCCCATTGGGTGACTACAGGATATGTAGTAAAAGGTCACAGGAGATAATTCTTCATAAGAAGCTCCTTGGCCCGATTACATTCAACAACATTTAGGCCTGAAATAAGAAACTGGTGAAAATTAGGACAATAAAAATGATATATCAGCATTCTGTCATGAATGTTTGCTACTTCCTGACCCCTTTTTGGCCTCTTGAACTGCACAGTTTCTGAGCTGGATGGTAATTACAGTATCTCACTATTTAATACCTCCTGTAAATGTCATTAATTCTTCAGCAGTTAGACATGTTAGGAAAGAGACACAATTTTCTGAGCTGCTGACCGTTACTGAACCACAATTCACTGTGAGAATATGGTGACTGTAAAAGTGATGGCAATCCATCTTTTAAATGTTAGAGTAGTTTTTCCTTTTGATTATGGTTAAAGAAAAAGGAAAGTCAAATTTTGTTTCCCATAAAAACATATACAGATGAGTTTGAGAAACTGTGATGCACATGTGAAGTTAGCCTTAAACTAGTAGGAAGACTGTAAAGCACTCGTCAGAGCAGAAGCCAAGTACTCAGCATGGTTCAAAAGGATGCCTCAAGGCTGCACCAAACCCAAGTTCATTGAAATTTGATCTTCAAAACTAAAAGCATACTTGTGAATCTTCTCACATTTTTCACCTTTGGAAAGAGGAATCAGCCACACAGTGTTCAGAAAGCTATGAAACTTCCACAGGTGCTTTGAAATCTTGGACATAGATGCATGCACGCTGCTTTTCCATCTGCTAAATATTTACCAGGAAAACTCTAGCTCTATTTAACCTGTGGACACATACATACAGCTGAAGTCAGAGCGTGCATGGTTGAAGACCATGCTGCTAGAGACTGAATCCTCCTTCCTCTTATTTTGTCTTGTTTCAGCATTTTGTTGTTGTAGGTTTAGAAAATTATTTTGGTGATATTACAGACTGTTGCCATGACATCCTTAATATTTGCACTGCAGAGGAATTAGGAAAAAATAACATCCCCGCAACTACTGTTATTGCAATGTGGTAATATTCCCATTGCCCTTACTCTAAAGCATGACAGAAATGCGGGCAGGGTCTTCAATTCTTTCATTCTGGACTTCAGACCCATATTATGTTTTATATTGTGTGTTTGTCATTTCTAATTTGGCTCTGTACTAGTTGCACAGCTGAGCCTCCACTCCCTGTACATTTTTGAACATCAATGTATTTTATACTTTATGCTGCTACTGACTACAGCTCACATCCCTTTTCCCTCCCTGCTGCATACTCAGTGCTCAAAGAGCTTTTCACTATGCTTTACTTGAGCAGAGGAATAATAGACCACATTTGTCAACCTTTTCTCAAATTCTTACTGCTTGTTGCCAACTACCTGTAGTTTTTGCATGTTGTGGTTAATATCTCATTAAGAAAGACTTTATCACATAGAAATTAAGAGTGAAAATCCCAAACCACCAACTCTGCAATGCATAATGATTCAGGCATGGTGAGGAGGGGGTAATCAACACCTGACATTCTCTGTAGTTATCTGCTGCACATTACTGCATGGCATGTTTTTCCACTATATCTTATGATCTTTATCCACATTAGTCAGTGCAGCTGTGGCAATGTTCAATTCTGTGGTTGAGTGCTAGATAAAGATGTACATGTGGGTTTCCAAAGACAGAAAAAAAACAAGGAAGAACAGAGAGCTCAGCAAGGAACTGGCAGCTTTAACCAGAAGCTTTCTGAGCAAGGCTGACCCAGCTTGGTTTTTGCCGATCAGAGAGGTGAATTAGTTACCAACAATGCTGAAAAGGTTATGAATGCAACCATTGGTTGGTATGTGAACTACTACAGGAGCTCGATCCCTACAAATCAATGGGCCCTGACAATATGCATCCAAGAGAGCTGTTAGGAGAGCTGGCTGAGGCCATTCTCCACAATCTTTGAAAAGTCACTGGAAGAAGGCTAAGGTTACCCTCATCTAAGAAGGGTTTAAAGGAGGTTCCAGAAAATTTTAAGCTCATCAGTCATACTTTAGTCCCTGGGAAATTTATGGAATGAATCCGCCTAGCGACTATCACAAGTCAAATGGAGCATGTATTTGAGAAAAGCCAGCATGGATTCATCAAGGGTAAATTTTTCTTGACAAATTTGATTGCCTTCTATGACAAAATAACCTGCTCAGTTGATGTGGTGTGAGCACAGGTCATTGTCTACCTGGATTTTTCCAAGGCTGTTGGTGCCATCTCCCATAGCCTCTCTGGAGAACTTGATGATAGGCAACTGGTCCAAGAACTTGCTAAGAAACACAGACAAGACAGACATGAAGTTTTTCTGTTCAGTAGATCATTCTTAGTGTTTTGTTTTGTTTCACTTTTTTTAATTTTAAAAATATAACAGTCTTTTCATAACCCAAAGGACACACATGCCTTGTTCAAAATACCTAATATACGTTGGTTATTAAAGAATAAGAGAAATACTCGTGCAAGTTTCTGTTTGGTTTACTTGAATACAATGAAACCAATGAAAGTGTGCCTCCTATTTGCCATGTATTTTCTATCTTCAGTTTAGTATAGAACTAGATGGAATTATGCATGTCTTTATTGATGACACTGTTTCGCTAGGTATGAATAATTAAACACCTAATACTTGCAAAAGAACAGATTCAATAGCCTGGAAGTTGGATCAGTTAAGGAAGATTGAGGTTAACATCCTTGTTTCAAGAAAAAATACAATCATTTGCTGAAGAAAAACAGTTCAAATACGAGAGGGTGAGATTAATCATTTAGAACTGGCTCACGTTTATTGATTATTAGAGACTAAGCCAGAATAACACCAAATGTAAGATAAGAACATGGGTTTTATATATCCTGTATGAGTATATAGATGCTTGAATGTTTCCAAAAAGAATGAGGGCATGTTCCTCTGGGCTTATTATTACAAATTCTCTTTTGGTGTTGAGAAAAAAATTCCTAATTAAAATAATATTGAAACTGGATATTTCAGTGTATCTTAGTAAAAAGTTTAGGAGGCCATCATCTTAAATTCAATATCACTGCAAATGTTAGATTATTATGGTAATATTTCATGTCAATATCTGAGTCCTTTCTCTCACTTGTACACTTTTTTTGGGGACATCAAGGTGAGAGATTACAAGTAATTTTGTCTTCACACAACAGTCTGACAAATAAAAAACAAAAAAAGAACATACTGGAACAAAGACAACTGAGCACACTCTGTTATTCCAAAGTTTTGATATGAGGTTTCACTGTTTAGTTGTTTGGTTAATCGGTTGGGTTTTGGTGGGTTTGGTTAGTGGTTTTTTTGAGCGGGGCAGCTGATGGTTTGTGCATGTTCGTGGATTTTTATTCCAAAGACAACACTAAGGCTGATGTATTACAATTTGAGAGGTGGCTTGCAGTTTCAGGAGAGAAATAACTGTCTTCTAGTGAACACTGACAGATAGATTCTTTGCCACAAGGACTTTAAGAGGGTATCCTAACTCCCAGAGTTCTTGAAAAAGTGCTGACATGTTCTCATAGAATTTTTGAGTTTGAATAATTTTATAATTTATAAAACCATTTATAAAAGAATACCTGGGATGCTCTGAACTTTATTAACAAGGAATTCAGCCACAGGAAATTTGTTTGTCAGCAGTGGTAGGTTTTTTTTTCTTTAAAAAAGATTCAAGAAAAAAACTTGAGAGAAATCATGCGTACTATCAGTCTGTAATAAGAATGATAAAAATGAAGACAGGAACATATAAAAAAACTTTTTCTTTAGGAAGCATCAAAGGCAGTTCTGTGTTAGGATCTGGTTATTAAAATTAATAGAGAGATGTCTCTGCCTGAAATAAGGTACAAACAAGACCATATGCCAAAGTCAATACTTTGGATTATATTTAACAGTAAATGTTGGGGGGTTGGGGGGAGAGAGAGAGAGAGAGAGAGAAATAGAAAAAGCAGTGGTGGGAGAGAAAGAAAGTGATAGAGACACAGATTAAGAGGAAAATATCACGACTGCCTGGATCTCCATGGTGTCCCATTGATCTACTCGGTGGTGAGGGTCCCTCAACACATAGATTAATATACATTTGGGCCGGGTGGGAGTGCCCAGGTACCTCCCTGGGGGGAGCAAGTTTGACACAGTCTCTTGCAGCAGACTCAGGATCTGTTCATCACCTTTTATCATGTGCAAGGCTGGTGCAAGGCCTCAGGAATCATTTGGGGAGGGGAGAATTTTGGTGGTCTTTGATGGTTTATGACACTTCTCAACTACCAGGTGAACGTCCTGTGTGTGTGTGGCCTTCCAAGGGTGGGGGGTTTTACAGCTGAGCCAGTTTGTGTAAGGGAGGATGGGTGTTCACTCCGTCTGACCAGAGGTTACATCACGCACCCAAAATTCTCCTCCTCCCCCTTTTGTTGGCGGGGAGGAGTGTGTGCAAACCCGGCCTCAGCAGATGAGCCTGTGGACTGTAGCCTCCCCCACCATAAACCCAGCCAGGGCTGATTTTCAGGACAGTTGCCGGGTTTGGCTTTCCTTGTAGATACATTCATCTCCTTAGCCTTGTTTACTTCCTAGACCTCAGGTAATTATACAATACTGTCACTTTTATCTGATCTCAAGTTCCCTTAGGAGACTTAACTCACAGTCCAAAGTTCCAGGCAGGAAGCATATTCAGGAAGGGGTGGGCTTTGGTGGTCACAGCTTCTTTATATAGTTTTTTCATAGCCGACGAAAGTCTCTCCTAACAATGTTTAAGCCATTAACCCTAACATTTCAGTCTCTCACACTCTGGGCTCAGGTGAGTGAGACAGTTGCCTTGGGAACAGACTGCTGGGGCAGTAAAACTGTTAAAACTGTTGCTTTCTTTCTTCTATCAGACACCGAAAAAGGATTTCTCTCTGTGTATCCCAAGCTCTGTGAGCTTGGGAAAGATAAACTGACATCTCCTGATGAAGGCAGGGGAGAGAGGTGTGACACTTCCCAACAGCAGTAGTCATTGCCCAATTCCCATAACTTTCCTCTAGCAGCCACTGAGCAAGTCAAGTCTCCAAAGAATTTACTCCTGTCTTTGACCTTCCCCTTCTCCAGGTGAGAGAATGCTGGTTCTTCAACTCCAGAGTAACGATGATAATTCTATGCAAAGTTCTGAGGAGCCTTGAGCTGAATTTCATAAATAGTAATTACAGAAAAACAAAAAGAAATTCCAACTGTTAAATGCTTTGTACTATAACCCCATATTTAACAATAGGAAATAATCTCATCCAAGAAACTATATGAGTACATTGAACATCTCTACATATGAAAAATTTAAAGTAGCAGGTCCCTCCTTCATGGATTTTATTAAAGTTTCCTAAAATGTTTAGAAAAAAAAAAGAAACAAAACAAGTCTGCTGATTACTATTTATTTTAGCACTTTAATACATGTCAGATTGTCTGCCAGAAGCAAGTTGTTCTTGAGAAGTCACAGCCAAATCCCGAAGGTTAGCATTCTGCAGGACTGGATGAAATTAGACAACATTTCTACCAATTGCATTTTTTCCTAATTTTTCCTAAATGGGAACTCAGAATGGTCAGCTGTGACATCTACAGCAAAGGACCCTATAGATTTCTTTTGGAATTCACCTTTTTCAGGCAAGAGGCAGATAAAATGATATGTCTACATTTAATAAATATTTTATTGAGTAAAAATATTACATTTCTTACACTGACATAGTTCAAGAAACCTTACTGACAGAATTACCACAAAATTGTTTTTACCTGAAAAAACCCATCCAAATCAGTTAGACAATAGTGAAGCTTATTTAATTTTTATTAAATTGTTATATCTGATTCTTGTTCCACACTGGTTGCTATGCATCACAAATTCATAGAATCATATAATATTCTTAGTTGGAAGGGATCCATGAGGATCACTGACGTGGCAAAATGCAACTAAATATTCCGCATCAGTGTAATCTCTTGAATTGCCCAAATGTCATACTAATGCTTTACTTTTTACAATGTTTGTAGAAAATATCTTCTGAATCAAGTGTGGAATACTAGTATTTACTATTATAAATAAGCAAAACAAGATACATAGATACACATACAAGCATAAGTTAAGTATACATAATTGATAAGAATGACTCAGCAGCCTAGATATCAGAAATTGTTCCATAATATGATTGCTGTCGGTCAGTTACCTCATTTCATTTCATCAACAATCGGAAACAGATCTTATTTTAGTAAATATGTTGTATTTCGAAATGGTATTAAATATGCAAAAAAACAAATTTTGTTAAGAATTGAAACACATTTTTGTATGTATTCTGATACACACATTGCTTAAACCAAGAATATAGCTAGGGATCACATTCCCTAATATCTTCAGAAAATGGTGATGTTTTACCCCATTTAGCCTTAGGTTTGTCCTTATGTTTTGTTCCAACAAAGTTTGTCTGTTTCTCTCGTGAAACTTTGACTGGACTCCATCAGTTTTAAATCATCATAAACAATTCAAGATATCTGTCTCTGGGCTACATGTGGCAGTTATGTAGCAATGATGTATGTGTGCTAGCAGAAATGGATTAACCCAAAACTAGCTGGTGCTGACAAAGAGGGTATTGTGGATCAGCCAGGCCTCCTTGAATAGTGCACAGTAGTGGTAGTTTCATCATGACTGGAGGCAAAAGGAAAAAAAAAATAAGGTGCAGAAGAAAAGGCTCCAATCTTCCAGAGAGAAAATGATAGGAACAGTATGTCAGTTATCACAGAACTGAAGCTACACCTCTTGCACACCCAGGGAAGGGCCAGAACAGCACTTTGTTAAAGAAAAAGGTTCCCAAGCCTAATAACCTAGGAAATTCTAGATTTAAGGTGCTTTTCAGCAGTGCACCTCCTTGTAACTTTGCAACTACATAAAAAATTGTACAATTGCATGCTTTCCTTCCAACCACCTCCTCTACCCCCAGGACTATGTCATGAAGTGTATAAAATGGATTATCCTCATGGGAACAAAAAAAAAAATAAAGGGATTCAATATTTTGTCTTATCTTTTTATTTTCCCTCTACAGCTGTATATTTCATTTATTAGACTATATTGAAACCATGTCCTCAAGACAGTTACCGCTTTTCTTGTATCTTTTTCTATCACAGTCATCACTATAGCAACAGAGTACTTCACAAGAATGGAGAAACTTATTTCACAAATTTCTGCAGAAGTGAGGTGTGTAACTGAAGTTCTGTATTTAAAAATGGCAAAACGATAAATTAAATGAACTGATAAGTTATGTTAGCTCTACAGAAGTTTCTACTCAAATAAATATAAAGATGATTTTGTATATTTCTTTTCAACTGAAATTTTAACTGATGTTACCTTTAAAAAATTAACATTTTGATTATAGAGCTACTTAAATACACAGTATTCTAAAGAAGAATACTAAGAGTAGTCATAAAAAGCTTAGAATACTAAAACTAGTCAGAAAAGTTAAAAGTAGAATTGGGCAGACATCACAAATTATGATTAGATAATAAAAATTCTCAAAAGTTATTCTGAGGGTTTTTTTTGAGAGGAAAATAAAGCACAATAGAAACCATATGAATACTTGTAGTAATATAAATACAGTGGGAAAACCAGCAGAACTGTTGTGTATAAATTTAAGCAGTAAAGCTCAAAATGATAGGAAAATATTACTGACCACCGGATAGCATAGACAGAATAGGAATGAGAGGTGAAAATTTCAAGTATCATCACTTAATAGAACTCAGAAGCACAATAAACTCAGAATGTCTCATCATATCAGTTTCTGAATTCTGTCTAGGAAGAAATCAGAATGGAAGGGACTTATTACGAGGATTCTTCCAAGATGTTTTAGGAGCAAATTTAAGTTGTTATTTTTGTTTATTAAGTATAAAAAGTAGGAATGGCTGGCTGCAATTTAAAGACAGTGCAATAAATGCCAAGTGCAACTCTGTTGCAATGTAGAAAGAAAGGAATGTTATCATTTAGGGCTAAAATATCAGAAATAGGTTAAAATGTTATTATATGAAATCAAATATAAAATTTGGCATTCAGAAAAAGAATGTAGGATCTTTTCTTGGAAACAATTAATGAAAAACAGACATGGAGGTAGATGAACCAGATTACTAAAAAGAGAAATAAACCATAAAATTTCAGATTATGTATATTTTGCAGGACATGTATGTTCTAGTTGAACAAAATGAAGTGGCTTTTCAGCATTTTGAAATATTTTCATTTAATTTTTCTCACTGAGCAGTCCTGAGTCTTCCCTGAGGAGAGTGGAAATTACCTATCTGCAGATATTAGACTGTGTTCTAAAAATATCTTAGCTAGGAATTTGGAAACTATTCAATATCTTTCGATATGCTCACTTTCAGCAAAGTGAAACTTTCCACTTTGAGGATTAGTCTGATACCTGCTTATATGAAGGATAGGAACAGGTTTATTTTTAAAACGGAAACTGGCAGATCTACGAATTGTTTATTCTGAATGGAAGCCTCCAAAACCATGGGATTAAGCTAGCTGGTTCTTCCAATCCTTCATGTCGCTTCAGCTGAAAAGAACAATTCAGCTGACAAATGAGAGTTTCTTTTATTTTTAATCAAAATTTGATTATATTTTTATGTCTTTAGTTAAATAAAAATGTTTTCAATGAGTAATAGAACAAATTAGGACAAGTCTTTAATTTCCAGTAATCAGAGAGGATTCAAAAAGCATTGGGAATTCCATTAAAAGGGTTCTAAGTCCCTATGAAATGCTGTATAATGCCTCTCAGGGCTGGTTTACAGCATGTCAGCCGTGCAGGCAGAATTGCATGGTGCTGTTAAGAAAGAGGAGCTAGAGGTTCTGTGTGGCAACCTGCTTCTACCACAGGTTGGGGAGAGAGACAAGGAAAGAGCTTGCAAGAGGACTGATGCAAGGACAGATTCCTGCAGGTTTAAGTTCAGTATTCCTATTGGCCTCAAGGAAGGGATAAAGCTGACACGTACACTGAAGGGAAAGCTGATCTTAAGCACTAGTTCCCACTGCACGACAGTATCCTCCTTTCTTATGATTCTGGTGGAGACTCTCTCAGGGTTATTATGCCTTAATAATACCCTACTTTTCCTGTGCCTGTTTGTCCTGATGCTACTATGTATAATTTATGAAATAATTATGGCTATTTTTCACATGACATTATACATTGCAAGCTACATGACATGTTATTATTATACTACATCATAATTATATTACTTATAACTGTATTTACTGGTAAATACATGTAATGTTGCTCTGAATTTTCTATAACAAAAATAATCCACGTAAGTCTTTGAGAGTTTGCTTTCCGCTAAATGTGGCTTAGACCACATTACAGCAAAAATTCCTATTGTTCTACCATAAAACTAAAAAAGAGTGGACAAATCTCTCTCTCTTAAAGCTCTCTTTGCTGTGCCACAAATGAGTACCTAAGGATAAAAAACAATTTTAACATTATTTCTAAAAATTTTTTCCCATATATTTTGCATGTTTTTGTTTGATAGATCAGTCTACTGATTTTGAGAGTCTGATGCAAAGAAGAGAGTTCTGAAGTTAGAAATTATAATCTTCTATTGATTTCATTATTAACTTCACATTCAGAATTAAATGTCTCTACCATTTTGGGGATCTAAGCATTAAAGAGCTATTAAATCTCATCCCAATTTTATGCATAAATGGAGCTTTATCTCACTGAGATGATTTCAAGATGAAATATTATAAATATCTTAAATTATGACAGATTTAACTATTAAAATTGTGGTTGAAGATATATTTCACGGATATATATGTTAAAGAAAATTAGATTGATTTTGTAACCTTTAACACAACAAAGCACTGCAATAAATATATTCAAAAGAATTATAGGATTAATTGGGAAGACAGAGAAATATAAAATTTAATGTAGTCTTATTATTTTTATTGAAGATAAGAATAGCTTTTTAGTTTGACTTTGGAGGGGCATTTTTTGTTTATTATAATAGTCAATAAATATAAAATTGGCATACATGTTTAATGCATGCCAGGAAA